>JAVJIF010033569.1:0-140949 GCA_038442645.1 Agave tequilana | reverse complement strand
CTCGCTTGTTCGAGGAGACAAACTTCTTGAGCAGAGCTTGATGATTGTCTTGTTGAATGCTTCTGCTAAACCGTTGGCGGCAGGATTGTAGGCGGTTGAAGCCACATTCTGAATTCGGTATTTATCGCAGAACCGATAGAACCCTTGGCTTACGAATTGGGGACCAGTCATGGATGATCCGTCTGGGTACACCAAATCGATGGATGACATGGTGTTTGATGAAGCTAACCAGATTGGAGGTTTTAACTTCGGCCAACGGTGTGGCCTCTGCCCATTTTGAGAAGTAATCGGTTATTGCCAGGATAAACCGGTGACCTCTTGCCGAAGAGGGACTGATTGGCCCTACGACATCGATTCCCCATGCTTTCAAATGGCCATGAAGCAACAGTAGGGTGGAGCAACTCCGAAGGTTGGTGTATGAAGTCTGCATGGACCTGGCAACGCCTTACACCTTCGTGCATTATTGGGTGGCATCGGCATCATGGTCGGCCAGTAGTACCCAAGTCTGTGCAACCTGTCTTTAAGCTTTGGACCCGGCTGGTGAGCTCCGCAAATGCCATCATGTGCTTCTTTAAGCACTTCCTGTGCCTCTGAATGAGAGAGACAACGGAGGAGGACAACGTCATATGAACGACGGCGGTAGAGTGTCTTCAAAGTGGGATCATAGTAGAAACGGAGCGGACCTTCGTCTGATGGACGCCGCTTCTTTGGATCGTCTGGAGGCAAACCGTGCAGAGCGTAGTCAATGAGGGGGAAGCGCCAATCCCTCGGCTCAAGATTCACGGAGGTATGATGGACTTCTTGGATCCTTAGCATATGCTTGGAGCATACGAGATGCCGGGTTGCGACTGTGAGGTGATACTCTGTGTCGGCCGTGTAAGGCTAGCGTCGTCGCTAGTGCAGCGAGAGCATCCGCCTTGGTATTCTGAGATCGAGACACATGCCCGATGTAGAAGCCTTCAAATAGGCTAGCCGGTTCGATAGCTGTATGATAGTAAGGCACCAAGTCCCTCATGGCGGACTTCATATTCACCTTTTACCTGGCTAATGATCAGCTTTGATCGCCATAAGCTTCAAGGTAGCGTACCCCCATTCCCGGGGCGAGCTGGAGGCCAATGAGCAGAGCATTATATTCCGCTACATTATTAGAGCATGATTCTGTCAAGGAGATGCTCTGGGAAGGATATGATCTGTGGGGGAGATGAACACAACCCCTACTCCGGCAATAATCTTGCCTTTGGGGCCCATCCGTGATGCTCCGTCGAAGAACATCTGCCACACTTCCTCTGCTGAGGTTGCATTAGACTCGAAGACCTCATCAGGGATGTCTTCGTGAAGTTTTGAATGTTCCGGAACTGGATGCGCAGCCAAGAACTCTGCAAGGGCTTGACTTTTAACCGCCTTTTGAGGGGTAAGGTTATGTCGTATTGGGACAATAGCAGTGCCCATTTAGCCAATCTGAGTTCAACGACCCTGGCTTCGTCATGAGAAGACGTAAAGGGTTCACCCTGGAGATGACATGTATGGTTTGGCCAACCAAATAATGTCGAGTCTTCTGGACAGCGAGAGACGAGAGCTAAACATTCTTTCTCAATAGGATTGTAGCGAGATTCCGCGCCTATGAGAGTCCTGCTCAGATATAAATGGCCTGCTCATGGCCATTGTCGTCCTCTGAGCGAGGAGGGCGCCGAGGGAATAATCCAGGGCTTTTACATAAAGCAGGAATGGTTTCCCTGATGTAGGGGCCACCAAGACTGGAGATTTTGTGAGATACCTCTTAATGTCTTCATAAGCTTCTTGACAAGCTTGGCCCATATGAAGGCAGAGCAGTACCCTTTTTCATTGAGGCGGGTAAAGGGCTGGCAACGGCCCGAAAGATTTGCTATGAATCTTCTGATGTAGGCTAATCTGCCTTGCAAGCCTCGGAGCTCTTTGAGGTTTGTGGGGGATGCATGTCCTGGATGGCTTTGACTTTGTCTGGGTCTAGATGGATTCCTTTTGATGTGATGATGAACCCAAGGAATTTGCCGCTGGATACTCCTAAAAAGGATTTTGTCGGGTTCATTTTCAACTGATGAGCCCGCATTATATTGAACATAGTCCTTAGATCGCGAAGATGTTCATCTTTGCGGCGACTTTTGACAGCAATGTCGTCAACATAGCACTCCACGTCTCCGGAGATGATCGCGGAAGATCATGCTCATTGCCCCGCTGGTAGGTTGCTCCGGGTGAAAACCATATATTGTAGTGGTGGTTGCGGACAACCTGTACAGTGGTATGCCAAGGAAGTAGAGGAGCCTTTGGGGATGATGCTGAGCGCAGACCCGGATCGACTTGTATCCTTTCAATACAGGTTGAACCGATATACCCGGTATAGTACAGAGGTCGATCATGCTTGTTGTCTTTGAGAAGCATATCTTTCGCCGTGAAGGTAATGGCAGGTACCTTTGACTGTGCGTGGATGGCACTCTGAGCAGGAAAGCCGCATCTCATCACCAGGAATCTCAGGCATGTATGTCAGAAAGGACTCTGAGTTGGCTAGCGCATCTCTGAGTGCCTCTCTTGTCTCTTTAGAGAGACGAAGAAGCTCGTGGTATTGTGATACGAGCCGGGATATTGGCTAAGTGGGCCAATATATCAAAGCGAAAGGGCGTGGCTAGCCCTTGGCTTGGCGGTTTCTTCAACACGTGGTCGAATCGCAATTCCTTAGGTTTTTCCTTTCCCTTGGCTGGAATTGGAGTGGATGTCGGCATTGGTACTGACGCCGTTTGTTGCTGTATCTCGTCAGTAGTTCTGTCATACTGCCTTAGGTATGACTTTCCAGACCGGGTGCCCATCTGTTGAGGCGCATCTGCCTGCGCTGTACAGGCATGCTTCTCTTCTTCTGAATCGCTGAGGAAAGCGAAGTAAGATTACCATCATTTTGGCAGGACAGAGATGACATTGCAGGACTCGCCCTTTTTGCTGGAGTCCTTCGACGTCCGCTGTACGTCTTGGACGAGGTCAGGGTGTATCCACATAACTTCCCCTGTCTCCAATGTCAAAGGGACGAGACCCTTGTTGTATTGAGTCATGGTTGGAGGATGCTTGACTTCTAGCCGTGGCGCCGGGGCTTGAATAGGTCCCGTCGGGAACCATGACCTTCTGGGCAGTGCCGAACTCAATAGTCACCATATGGCAGTGACTTTCTTCTGCTCCGTCTTCAGTGTGAGGACTCCGGCGTCGACCAAGGCTTGAATTCTATCCTTGAGAACATAGCACTTGTCAGTAGGATGGTGGATCATCCTGTGGTAGAGGCAGTACTTAGGGTTCGTTTGTGCGCCCTATCTCATCAGGGCGCGAGCATCTGGCAACTTCATCTTATTCCCTTTGTGGAGCAGATGGAATATCGTGACCACCTGGTCGTCTCTGAAGGAGTTACTGTTTAGGAGGGAACTTGGGCTCCTGATTGTTGAAGCTGCTCTTCTTGGCCTTTGACTGCATGTCCCGGTCAGCTCGACGGACTAATTTCCTTCCTTTAGCTTGGGAAGACTGCGGGAGATCGCTGCGCCCTTTGTTGTTCGCGCCCCATTTGCTTCTAGGGGCGGATGACTCGAACTTTTTAGCCGATTTTTTCGGACTATCTCAGCTTGTTCGACCAGTTCCTTCCAAGTGTGGGCTTGACAGCCCCCATGCGAACTTCTACTTGATCCGAGAAGTTATGTCTGCATGTTTGTAAAGCATGGGTAAAGGCATCCCTGCTGGGCACATCAGAGATAGATTTCTGAACCGCTCAATGTATTCACGGACAGATTCGCCTTTCCTCTGCACAGTGGAAGGAGCTTGTCATGGTCACTTCGGTGTCATCCTCATAGAAGCGGGAGAGGAACCGAGTTTCCAGGTCGATCCAGGAATTGATAGAGCCCTGAGGAAGGCTTCGGAACAGTCGAATGCCACCCTTTTCAAGGTGCCGATGAACAACCTAGCCATGATGGCGTCGTTGCTTAGAACATTACCGGTCTGGGACCGGAAATAGTAGATGTGGCTGATTGGGCGAGCTCTTACCATCATACGTATGCCAACGTTGGTGGTTTGAACTTTGGCGGATATGGCACCGAATCCCATTCCAGTGGGTAAGGACGGACTACCCCCACTTTCTTCAATTCATCCTTCTGAGCCAGGGAGAAAATTTGAGCTTGAAGGCCTTTAAGGACTTCGGCATCCAGGGAAGAGCCTCCCTTAGTTCTCTCCGTCTTGGGCGGATCATTGCTGAGATGTCCCTCCTCGTCATGATTACTCCCGGTATCATCATTCCGGTTGCTGAGGAGCTGATAGCGAGCATCTGTTGAATATTGTCCAGGGCCTCTTGCTGAGTTCTAGAGGTCTGCTCCTGAGCTTCCAAACGCCGACGAAGGTCGTCATTGGCGTTCTCGGCCATATGACCGATGCTTTGTCCGTTCGCACCGAACTGACTGTTGCTGAAGAGGCATACCGCTGTCTTCATCTTCTCCATCGATGATTGGGGTGACCGCCTGAGTTGTGGCACGGTTGGGAACCGTCGAGGAGGAAGGCTGCTCATAATTATAAGGTATCGCCACCCTGGATCTGGTGCTTCGGAAAACACCTTCTTCGCGCACAAGACTTCACCTAAAGCCCGGGCTATAATCTGGATCTGGGGAGCCGAAAGGGGTGTCGTCAGAGGCTTGACTTCTTCCGCGCAGCTCTCGCCCCCTTCCGGCATGTTGACGGATGCAGAGGCTGGATCCGGTGGCCCGCTCCTTTGGGATGCTTCATCGGGACGCGCGCAGACAGTCGATCAAAGACTGATCGCCGATATGGAGCAGTGGCGAGGGTCGGTCGTAACCGACACTGCATAGAATGACCATCACCAATTGGCATTCACATCGTCGAAGACAGGAGGAAGTGGGCCTGGAAATGCTTCAATCTCCGCTTGTCCGCCAAGAATTCTCGCAGGTCGGCCCTGTAGGGGCCGAAAACAATCTGGTATATGGGACAACGCATCGTTCCCTTATTCCTGCGGAAAGGATCAGCACGCATAGTGCTCTGGTTCTAGCCTCGCGGCTGTAAACCCGATGAGTATGCCGAGGTACAATACCTGCTTGTGAAGACAGGGCTAGCAGTAGGCATTGCTGCTCTAGGCGACGGTATGATCGCCGTCTTGACTTTATGGTTGGCAGCATTGTTGGCGCAGGCGGGCATCTTGCCTTTTTCTTCATAAGAGAGGCGCGGATTGGCGTGGCTACGCCTGAAGCTTCAGCAGAGGACCTCTGTTTTGGCCTCCATATCGTTTTGGCAGAGGATGCATAGGTTCGCAAGGAACCTAAATAGCCACAAGCGGGGGCTGTGGGTGTTGGCAAAATTCTGCCTCTGGTTTCTGATTTGAAACCTTGGTCATGAAGACCTTCCCGTGCTTCCGTGCTCGAAGCATTAGGCCACCCCAGAGAGGACTCTTCAAATCTTCTTTGATCGATCTGGATAACCAGGTTCTCAAAAGTGCAGGATCTGGGCTGCGGACCTGTTTCCTTGTTGCGCCAGAGAACTGCGGCAGGTTTGCAGAGAACCTTTTCCGTCTCCGCAGAGACTTGCTTGAAGATTTAGCCAGAGAAGATCTGGCTGCACCGGCTTTTTGAATTCAGAGATAGACCCGAAGGTCTGTTCGTCGCATTGCGACACTTGATTCTCAGCAGAGGAGAATACGTTCCCCAGCGGAGTCGCCATTGTTTTCCATTATGTTTGCAAAGGGGGAAAACTTACAAATAAAAAGTTTGAGGAGCTAAATTACAAGTATTCTTAAAAAGATTACAAGTAGATCTCCTCAGAGATTCTGGGAAAATGTGCCGATAGGAGTCTGGTCAGCGCGCGACCACTTTGTCCCTTTGACGATGCGAGCGATGAGATTCCCTTCTCGCCTGGTTCGGGGAATCAGAGAATAGAGGATTGGTAGAACTCTCTGCTGTGCTTCTCAAAACCACTTCTGTGAGGATTCCTTCTCGCCTGGTTCCGGAGATTCCTTGAGGAAAAGAGGTGTTAGGGTATCGCACCCTGAGAAGAGAAGTATTTCTCTTGAAAGGTCTCTGAATTAGAGATTGCACGGTGCATTGATGAAGAAGTCCGATCTTTGAGAAGACGCCAATCTCGCCGATGATCAATTGATGATCCTCCTCGATCTGATGCGATGCGATCCCTCTCCCTTGTGCCCCTGATGGGCTATTTATAGGGAAAGTAAGGGTATAATCGTCCCCCTTTGAAGATATAGAAACAGATTGAACCGAATCTGTTTGAATCTGGAAAGTAGCCTTGCTGCGAGGCTATAATAGCTTCCGCGGAGCTAGAAAATGGCAAGTCGGTTGATCTTTCCGATGTGTTATGATCCTTTCCATATCGTTGATTGATTCTCCTTGATCCACTTACTCGTTTCAAGAGGGTCAAGAGATTGTGGCAATCACCTGCCATATTGAATCCTGATTGGATTTGATTAGATTGAATCCGATCTTATCAGGAGATTTGATTGGTCAAAGGTTGACCATAGCAGGCTGATGGCGGAGCTGCCCGCTTTGAAGCTCATAGCGGAGCTAGAGGCAATTCCTGGCGAAGTCCGAAAAGAGGGTTTCGGCGAAGCTATCAGTTAGCTTCCTGGCGATGCTCTGGATGATGCTAGCCTCTCAAACGAGGCTATCTCCTTGGGCTAATGTAATGCTAAATGCTAGCATTTTAGACCTGCTGAGGTCTGTTTAGAAACAATCCGGGTTCACTGTTCTGCTTGCTGGATCAGTGGAGTCCAAACCGCTTCCTCGTCCCTTGGAGTTGGGTGAAAACTGGTCTTCAGCTCGTCTGTCCCTTGTCTTTTGTAAATGTCAACAAGTTTGACATCGTTCGGACCAATGAGAATCTTGTCTTTTTTAAGTGTCAACAATGTTACCGACGAAGAAGAGCTCGGCCCCAATCCAATGGAGGTGGCCGGCCCTTGAGAAGATGATGGGGTGTTAGCCGGCCATGGCCGGTGGTCGCCGGCGGCGGCCGGAGGTGGCCGGAAGTGGCCGGAATCGTAAGCCAAGACCAAGCCCGAGCAAATTGTGAGGTGCAAGTGTAGTTTATATGGTGAAAATGGAGTTTCGGAAACGAGGCTTCGGAGAACGAAGCTATAGCTTATCGAAAGAGCACGACGAGGAGAGGAAGATGGCATGGTCGTGGTGGCCAAGGTGGAGTATGTGGTGGTGGAGATGGTGGAGAAGGTGGTGGTGGAGATGGGTTGTTTGGTGGAAAGAGAGGAAGAAGAAGAGGGTGGAGGGTGGTGTTGTGGTTGTTGTTGTTGTTGTTGGAATGGAAGAGGAGATGGAGGAGAATGAGGTGGTGGTGTTGGTGGTGAAATGGAGGGAGAAATGTGGAGAAATGGTGGTGGAAATGGAGGAGTGGTGGCCGGCAAGGGGAGTTGGGTTGCTGTTTTCGTTTGCTGGAAAGGTGGAGAAGGAAGGGAAATATGAAAGAGAGAGAAAGAAGGAAAGGTGGGGTATATATATATATATATATATATATATATATATATATATATATATATATATTATATATATATATATATATATATATATATATATATATATTATATATATGGAATAAATGATTACAAGTTTGACTTGGGAATACCTTTAATATAATGAGACTTATGTCTCATTCCAATTGCTGCGTCCACCTGAGAAGAGTCCGCGTCTAGGCAAAATGAACTGGACGCGGAGAAAAAATCGGCGTCCAGGAGAATAAACGCGAGTTTCGCGTTTAACAAAGGACAAAAGTCATAATGACTTGATTGGAAATTGATTAGCAGTGCATTAAATGCAGATAGAAATGGAATCTCTGCATTTAAGATCAGATTCGGGATTGAGGATTCTCGCGTCTAAGGAGGGAGAGAGAAAAATAAATATAATATCTGGATAGATTCCGGTATTCGGGGAAAACACCGAAAACTCCGGAAAAAAGCCCGAAAAATGGAGTGACTCGGAAAGCTTCCCAAAATTTTCAAAAATAATAAATATTATATTAAGATTTTTGGTGAAATCGGTTTTCAGAAATTCAATTCCGATTGTAAACTAAAGATCCTGGAATCAAACCAGCGATACTGGCCGACACCAAATCCGGTGAATTTTCATAAATTCATAAAATCCTCAGAAAAAGTATTTAGATAGGAAATGTGATTTTAAGAAATAATGTAAAAAGTCACTTCTAGTAATTCCAATCCGTTTGTAAATTAAAAATTCGGGAATCGGTCAGCGGTGCTGGTCGACACCGGTTTTTGAAGATTTTCCATTTAATTCAGGAAAATTCCAGAAAAATCATAGAAAATCTAAAATATTAGAAAATGATGTTTGAAACAGAAATCGGTCAAATCGGAATAGCGAAAAGACCAAATCGAGCAATTCACTAGGATCGGGTTCCCGGTTCAGATTAAGGCTGACTCCGAGTCCACGAATCCAGATCCAAGGCAAAACGATCATATAAAACCAACTCATAATACAAAACAAATACAGGAAGTAAATTGAAAAATACGATCGAAAATCTGAATACGCAACTAAGTACGTATCCGGGAGCAGGGTGTTACAAGCCCTTGTTCTTTTACCCATTACCTTGACTATGCCCATTACCCTCAAACCCAAACCCATTAGATTATACCCAACCCATGGATCCAACCCGCTACCCGATAACCCGAAACCCATTATCCAAATCTAAATCCCAACAAATCCTAACTACCCCCCTAAATCTCCACAAAATCCTAAACCTAAATCTCTAACTAATCCTATCTAATCTCTTCCCATCCCCAACACAGCCGCAGCCCTGACCGGCCCCCTTCACAGCCTGCACAGCCGCCCCTTGCCGCCTCCGGTGGATCCAGCAGCAGCGCCATCATTTCCCCCTCTCCGCAGCGCAGCAGAGCCACAGAGCTGCAGCACCTCCTCTGGTTGTACACAGCAGATCCACGGCAGCCGGATCTCCTCCAGGCCGAGCTGACAGCCAACAGATCAGCAGCCCTCCCTCCTTGCAAATCAGCACACGGCAGCTGCAACAGCGACACGGCACCACCGGAGCAGCCCTCCTCCTCTCCATGGCCGAGCAGCGGATCCAACAGCACCTCGACAGCCCATGGATCCCCAGGCAACCAACAGCAGCCCGATCTTCTCCAACAGCGTCCACAACGGCAACACGGCATCGTCCCGACGGCAGCCCTAGTGAGTGTTTTCCTTTCCCCTCTCTATTCCTTTAACAGTATCTATGTGTGTGTTTACATTAATTATAATCGTGGTTAATATGTATGTTTGCATTAGTTGCAATCATGATTTATTTATGTGAGGTATTTCCCCTCCCTCTTTCTATTTCTTTCGTTATAACATACATTTGATTAAGAAAAATTTTAATGTGTGTATAGATATAAGGTAGAACATATATATTTGGGTGAGTGTACTATCCTTCCCCTTTGATTCCTCTCAATTATGTGCATTTGACTTAATTATGATTCTATGTGTATGTAGAGTATAGTGGAACTTGTATATCTTGATGTGTGAGAGAGGGGCTTGGATCCATATTATAGCATGAGAGATCAGATGTTAGTGAGCCTCTGTTTGCTGCCCTGGTAGAGGTATTAGTCGACTAATACCTGTTATTAGTCGACTAACACCTCTGTTAGTTGACTAATACCAGACCCCTAGTCGACTAGTGTAGCTTCTGAGAGATATTGGACTTTCTGTATTTTCCCTGCTGTCGACTTGACCTCTTCTATAGTCGACTGATAGTTCTAGTAGTCGACTTATACTTTGCTATAGTCGACTAATATTGTGACCTGGAGCTGTGTAACTTACTGTTTCTCTGTCAGTCCACTTGGCTTACTTGTGTAGTCGACTTGGCCCTTGATTAGTCGACTTGGACCACCTTTATAGTCGACTAACTATTCCTCCAGTGGACTAGCTTCTTGCCCCTAGTCGACTAATGTCTGTCTAGACATCTGATGAATTGTGAACTTCACCCATGGATTATGTAATTATTGATGGATGAATGTGAGTTCTAGAGATGAAATTGGTAGTAATGACTTGATCTAGTAGAACTTAGATGCATGTATGTAACCGAGTGTAGGGATATAATGATTGGTCTTAATAAGAGTGGCGATTGTGAAGACTTATGATTCTGAGTAGAATAGTAGAGTGTGAGGACTAGACTATAATTATTGGTATTTATTGTATCAGATTGCTCGATGTATAGTGGTAACTGATGATCATATGACTGTTGGGAATCATGAGTTGGTTGTGTTGACTTTGGATTGACCTGGGACTTATGTTATTTACATTGAATGATGATCAGTAGTTAAAAATGACTTTATTAGTGAGTATTTGAGGACATATCAGATATGACTGAAGTAGTTAAGTAGATATTCTAGATCACATGTGTTTGAGGATGTTTCCTATTTAATATGATTGGGGTATGTGTTGACTTGTTGAACTCGAGGACATGCATAGTTATGATTACACCTATTGACAGAGATTGAGTTATGATGATGGTGACCATTTTCTGTGTTCAGAGCTTATGAGACAGTTGGTTGATAGGTTAGTTGCTATTGTGTTTAGTGCAGATGGATATGAGATTTTGACCGGTTCTAGATTAGACTGTCTATTGAACAATATCTGGATTCATTATTGTATAAATCTATGTTATTTAAGTTACTGGGAAAAGATTGTTTGACCGTAACCCCAGTACAGTTCTATTGTTCATCGTATACACGGTTACTGTTACTGTTACTGTTCTGATATTGTTCACCGTGTATACGATCACTGATTCACTGTTACTGTACTGTTATTGTACTGTCACCGTATCGTCCCAGTATTCTAGAGAACATGGACATTGACTGATTTAACTGAATTGAATGAATAATAAACTAATTGAACAACTTACACCGGGATTGGGGAAATTGATGGAGGAGACAGCGTCTATATTTGGGTGGACCTAGGATACAGGTTGCGCAGCCGACTAAGGGTTCCACTGCAGGGTTCCTGGGGGATGACTGACATCCCATCTGTACTGTTACTGTTCCACTATTTTCACAGTGAGATTACTGTTACTGTTACTGAGTACCTAGCGGTACGGCCTGGTTCAGCGCCAGGAAACTGAGGCCGTGGTCCCGGGTATGTACGGGACCCACCTAAAGCATGAACAATGTCTCCAACCGATCAGTTTCAATAACTTAAGGGCATCGATTGGCATGTGTGGTAGGCGTAGTATGGGATGGGTCTATTATATGTGACAATTGGTGTTCGCTGACATAATAATAATAAACTGTTGATACTTTGTGACTGACTGTAATCACCTGATTGTATATCACTATGTTAGACTCATGATTATAACCATGACCAGATTATCATGACCAGGACCAGACTTATGACCAGAGTTGGATGCCAACCTAGTGACATGTGATAGATTACACGCCTTGACATTGATTGCATATTTACAGTTGTGCCATTTGTCTGCTACCTGTATTCATGTTTTCATCATATGTGTTACTGTTCAGTTATTTATTGTGTTATTTAGTCTTTCTATCTGCAGTTGTTCTTACTATTATATATGCACATGGTTCCTTCTGCACGAGCTGTTTCCCCTTTACACACACACTCATTATGGTCGCATTCTGACGACCCTGGGTTTGCACGTCCAGCTATTGGACGATTGTTTCTAATGTGCAGGTGTTCGATGAGACGGTACGCTTTGCGAATAGCTGGAGCTTCTTCTTATTCTATTCTGGTACTCTTACCTTTTTAGCTTTCGTATTATTTCCTGATTCTTGTCATATCAACTCAGTTCTTATCCCAGTCACCATTCCGGTACTTTTGCATTCATGTTCCTGCTATATTCCTTGATTCTTGTATATCGCATTTAGCCTGTTCATTATATTCTTGTTATTTCATGACTCTATCTTTTATCGCTTCAACTGCCTTATTCTTGTCATTATTCATATGTTATCATGTGTAGCCTTATATGTATTATTGCAGTGATCTGATTTAAATTATAACTTGCTCAGGTTAACTTAGGCTTAGCGTATATACGTGGGGTATTATCCTCGCGTATATACGTCACCATAACGACCCCGTATCTTTAGGATCGGGGCGTTACAAGATCTCAATTTTCAATGTGATCACCTATGAGTGCGCGTAAAGATTTTCTCGACTTTTGTTAACAACTTTCATTTAACCATCAGTCTCGGAGTAGAAAGCAGTAGAGAATTGAACTTTATGCCTAACATGTGTCAAAGAGTTTTTTAAAATAACTTGTGAATTTGACATCTCTACAAACACAATTGCTTTAGGCAAAACTTAACAATACCGTCAAAAAATATTTTAGCTACTATAGATGCGTCAGAGATTCGAGAACAAGAAAGAAAATTGGCCATTTGAAAAAATTGGTCCACAACAATTATGACTAAATGGTGTTTTCTAAAAGTTTTCGGGAGACCTATCACGAAATCCATACTCACGTCTTACCATAGGCAATTTGAAACTAGGATTGGGGTGTACAGATCTGTGTTTTGTTTTTACTGCTTTGCTAGTTGACAAGTATGACATCTTCCTACATACTTGGCAACATCACGTTTTAAACTTGGCCAATAGAATCGGTATATGGTCTTCTCATTTCCAAAATGTCCAGCTAGATCACGGACATGCAATTTCCACAAAAAAAAAATTTCGAAGAGAGGTTTTGTGAGATGCATATAGCTTTCGGCCTAGAAATAGATATCCATTTTGCAGGATATAATCATCTATTTCATGAGTCGTTCCATCTTTCAACTTGGTGTAGATGTCATGAAAATCAGGACACAGCTCATACTCAGTTTTTTAACTTCTCAAAACCACTAACTACCATGGATATTTTTGTCACAACAAAGACGAGTCAGTTGAGAGCATCAACGGCTTTTTTTTACGCCTGCTTTTGTGACGTAGGGTGAATGTATTGTCTTGAAGAAATTCAATCCAACGTCCAAGTTGTGTGTTTTGTTTCTTTTTGAGGATGTTTCAGAGCCTCATAGTTCGAAAAGAGAACAAATTCTTACGGTAGTAGTTAATGTCGCTAATAGCGAAGTGCTTGGATTACTAAATAAATTTTTTTGTCATAAGTGGAGTAACGTTGTTCGATCTCATTCAACTTTTTAGTAAAGTAAGCAACTGGATGACTTTCTTAAGCGAGCACTCTACCTATATCTATTCCGGATGCGTCACATACCACTTTAAAGATTTTGAAAAAATCAGGAAGATGCATAATAAGAGTGTTAACCATTCTCTTTTTTATCTTATCAAATGCTTTCGAGGCAGCACTTGACTATGTAAACTCACATTTCTTTAAATTGTCAGTAATCAAGGTCATGACAATACTAAACCCTTTAATAAACTGTCTATAAAAGGTAGCGAGTCCGTGAAAATTCTCACATTACGGATGGTATTGAGTTCTGGCCACTTTTCTATGACTAACTTTTTTTTGGATCCGTAGAAACTTCATTGGCGGAAACTACATCTCCAAGAAGTCAATCTGTATGGTGAGAAAGGCACATTTCTTTGTATTAGCGTAAGTTGTTCTTTTTTCAACACAATGCAAACTTGAGAAAATAGTTCAAATTTTACTCACGATATTGATTGTAGAGGAGGATGTCGTCAAAATAGACTATAAGAAATTTTTTCATGAAAGATCGTAGTCCTTCACTCATCACTCGCATAAAGGTGGAGCATTGGCCAATTCGTAAGGCATAACCTTCCATTTATACAATCCATCTTTCGTTTTATCTCAGAGATGAATGCGGATTGGTGATAATCACTTTTCATATCGATTTTTGAAAAGATTGTGACATTAGACATCATATCTAATATATCATCAAATCTCTGGACGGAAAAATGATACTTGATCGTTATCTTATTGATCGCGCAGCTATTTACACACATGCGCCAAAATTCATCTTCTTTGGCGTCAGTAAGACGGGGAGCGCACAAGGACTCATGCTTTCTCTAATGAATCTCTTATCTACAAACTTATTGACTTGCCGTTTGAGCTCAACATGTGCTGTCAGGTTATTCCGTAAATGTGTAAAGTTTGACATACTTGATCCTGAAATAAGATTGATAGCGTGTTGGATGACACACATCAGTAACAATTTGTTTAATAAGTCTTCTAGAAAGACATCACTAAACTTTTTAATCACGGGGTGACTTAGGAAGATAGTGCTATCATTCTTTTCAATCATTTCTCTAATGGCGAGGATCATGAACGAGACACCGTTCTCAATTCTTGATCAAGGTCCTTCAAGCTGATTAGATTAACTCGTTTTGTCTTCTTTGGTGTGGTAGGTTTCCGATCAGACTTCCAAGGTTTAGATCGGAGGGGTAGTAGTTTGATTTTTCTTACCTTCGTGTTTAAATCGACACATGTTCGATTGACCATGGATGATAACATCTTTATCAAAGAGCCATGGCCTTCCAAGGATTACTTGACCTACCTCCACAGTAACCACGACACACCATATTTTGTCCTTTGCGTGTCAAAATATGCCCTCAAGGTGTTTGAAATAATTCCTGAGCCAACTCTCCTTCTCTGAATGCAGTCATTCTGGCTGCTTCTCTCGGTGTGGGCACCCTGAAGCGTCGTCTCTCCACGCCTTCAGGCGCCTTCATTTAGAAGGTGTTCCCAAATTCTGTTACGATCGCTGGTGTGCTGCCAGCGTGCCGAACCTTAGAGCACCGCTCGCAAATCCACGGTTGTCGATTAAGCTTGGGCACGAGTCAGATGTCTATGTCGCAACTGCGCTCGTGACAATGTACTTGAACTGCAGAGAATTGGGCTCGGCTCACCAGGTGTTCGAGATGATTACAGGGCTACAATGCAATTGTATCAGGTTTTCTGCAGCATGGTCATTAATCCAAGGCCTCGGAGTTGTTCAGGGAGGTGATGAATTTCTGGGAGAGAGACGCAATTCATCAACTCTGCTCTGTCTTCTATCTATATGCTCAAAGATCTCATCCTCGTCGTTCGGCAAAGAGATTCACAGTTACATCTTGAAATGCGAAGGGGGTTCGGGATGTCATGATAGGAACTGCACTAGTCGATATGTATTCAAAATGTGGGTTACTGGCATGGGATATCAGGTGCTCACGGCAATGGAGAACAGGGACTCAGTAACATGGAATACAATGATATCGGGTTAGTTATCGAATGGCTGTCTCGATGCTGCTCTGACATTGTTCTACAAGCTGAGATCGGAAATGATGAGATCAGTGGCTTCTCCCAGCATGGGGAACGAAACTGAAGCTTTCAGGCTTTTCGCCGAGATGTCATTTGGATGCTGTGGTGGCTCAGTATCTGACAGGGGACCGAGTAAAGTTCAGGGACGAAGTGGGGTTGAAGTGAAAGAGCTGCAGCTGCAGCTGCAGCTGGACGAAGCAAATTGAGATGAAGTGAACCTCTCTCAAAAACTTGCTGCTGGTTGCAAGTTCAAATCAGTGTAGGATAATATTGTGGAAGCATAAAAGCTTCAATAAAAATTTGACAAAAACTTTATGGAGCATCAAATTCTTGAACCAGAACGCAATGTTCAGTAATTAGACCTGCTTTTTAGAATCTCATGTTTGTCACTTAAATCACAAAACCATCATCATTTGTCGAGTTATGTGATCATTATCATCCTTTTTTTGTAAAGTCATCAATGAATCCTTCTAAACTTTTATTATATCGTTTTTGTTTTCATTTATATACATATTTGACATATTTTAAACATAACCAAATAAATTTACAGTGTTTAAAACAGTATAGAATTATTTGGTTATATTTATTTATTATTTATTATTTAAAATATGACTAATATATTTTTATTTTAAAAAATAATTAGACCCCATTCAATGTGGGCCCCAGTGGTCATTGCCACCAACCAAGCGTGATCCAAAGCCCTAATCCGATTCTGAAATCCAAATCCCTCTTTATATAATCCCAGTATCTTCTTCTCCTCTCTAGAACTGAACACTCCAATTTTGAGCCCCCTCGAGAATCTCGCCCCCAAACCAAGAACCACAGAGAATCTCTTTGCTTCCTCCCTCAATGGACAGCTCAGTCGCCACCGCCGCGGCCGCCGGCGGAGGCGGCGGCAACTCCTGCCGTCGGTGGGGCCCGACGCGACGAAGCGCAAGGTCTGCTACTTCTACGACCCCGAGGTGGGAAACTACTACTACGGCCAGGGGCACCCGATGAAGCCCCATCGGATCCGCATGACGCACGCGCTGCTGGCCCACTACGGCCTCCTCCACTCCATGCAGGTCTACAAGCCCAACCCCGCCCGCGACCGCGACCTCTGCCGCTTCCACGCCGACGACTACGTCGCCTTCCTCCGCTCCATCACCCCCGAGACCCAGCAGGACCAGATCCGCGCCCTCAAGAGGTTCAACGTCGGCGAGGACTGCCCGGTGTTTGATGGCCTGTACAATTTCTGCCAGACCTACGCCGGCGGCTCCGTCGGAGGTGCTGTCAAGCTCAACCACGGCCACGATATCGCCATCAACTGGGCGGCGGCCTCCACCACGCCAAGAAGTGCGAGGCCTCCGGCTTCTGCTATGTCAACGATATCGTCCTTGCAATCTTGGAACTGCTCAAGAAGCACGAGGTATGGTGTGAAACTGCCCTAAAATTTTTAATTTATTAGGGTTTTTTAGGAAATATTGACGAAAGTTTTTTTATTTTTTATTTTTTTAATGTTGATTGTTATGGAAATAGTCCTAATTTATCACCAGTTGGCTTGAAAATAAGTTATGGTTTCTGGAAATATTGACATGGAGTATGTGTATAACATATGTTTAAACCTTGTTGTTTACCCCAAAAATACGTGTAACATGAAGTTGAAATGCTGCCATCAATCTTTGAGCTGCTCAAGAAGCACGAGGTTTTGTGTGAAATAGCCCTAATTTTGTTAGGGTTTTGGAAAAAATAGATGTAAGAGCGTTTTTTTTAGTTGATTGCCAATTTAGTTGGAAAGACCCCTAATTTATCATTAATCTTCTCTAGAAATGTTTTGGAGTTTATGAAATATTGTTGTGTTGGAGTATATGCATAATGATTCAGCAACTTTATTCCCTAAAAAGTATGAATCACATGAGTGCTTCTTGTTGATAAAATGTGTATCTTGGATTTTTTTTTTTAACATGCTATTGGTGAAGTTGACTGTTTTGGCAAGTGTCCTAATTTATCACCATTTGGCTTGAAAATTGGCGAGGGTTTAGGAGATATTGACAAAATGTAGTATGTATATGTGTGTAAACCTTTACGCCCCTCAAAGAATGTGGATAACATGAAGTATGTTGTGCCCTGTTTGATAAGAATTAACCTGTTCTCATTATCCATTTTACTCTTAAGGTCCTTTTATATAGGAAGAAAAACCCAATACATATATTTTGTATCAGATATATGAAGATAAAAAGGATGTATTTGAGACATTGGTTTTGTTCATCTTTTGTTTGGCTTGCTTGGATATTGATGATATTGATTGTTATGGGAAGAATTCTGATTTTATCATCAATTGGGGACTATCTTAATCATTGAAGCCCTTTCTAATGAGCTCTAAAACTGTTTATGCGTTAGGAAACATTGACAAAATGAACTATATGTATAGTGTATGCATAAACCTTTATTCACCTTGAACAGTAGACTATACCTTTAGCATAAGCACAACTTAGACATGCCTTGTTCTAATTATTTAGTGAACCATGAGAACACAGATACAGTATTGGACGCTTCACTATTTGGATTAAGGGGTTTGTAAGTTCATATCTGTACCATTTTTAGTATTAACTATCTTAATACAATACCATGGTGCATATGATGCTTTGTCCCCTTTGTTATTCCTCATCATTGAACAAAAATATAATTGTGTTTCCCTTTATCTTTTGTCAGCGTGTTCTTTATGTTGACATTGATATCCACCATGGAGATGGCGTTGAGGAGGCCTTTTACACAACTGATAGAGTGATGACAGTTTCCTTCCATAAATTTGGAGATTATTTTCCTGGGACTGGAGACATACATGATATTGGATATGGTAAAGGGAAATACTACTCTCTGAATGTTCCCCTAGATGATGGCATTGATGATGAGAGCTATCATTCCCTATTTAAACCTATCATGGGAAAGGTGATGGAAGTTTACAGGCCTGGTGCTGTTGTCCTTCAATGTGGTGCGGACTCTTTATCTGGAGATCGGCTGGGCTGTTTTAACCTTTCAATCAAAGGGCATGCAGAGTGTGTGAAGTATATGAGATCTTTTAATGTGCCACTTTTGCTACTCGGTGGAGGTGGATACACAATCCGGAATGTCGCTCGCTGTTGGTGCTACGAGGTATTAATCTGACTGCAAAATCTCTGTTCTGTAGGTATTATAATGCATTGTTTTTTAGTCACACAACAATATTTTACTCTGAACTATATTGATTGTGAGACTAACTACTCTCCAGAAACCATCATATCTAATCAGTACTTTCTGAACTGTAGCTCCCATTCTATCTTAGCGCTTGACGATTTTTCTTTTTTCACAATGGTATTTGAATTCCTTACATATGTATAAATCAAGTTTCCCCCCCAAAAAAAATATATAAATCAAGCCATTTTCCATTAGATCTCCGGACTTGTAAGAAGCAACTTACCTTGATTTTTTAGGATATACAGGTTACACTAGAATTATTTTCTTTATTTCACTATTAATTTTTATTGTCTAATATACAGAAGTTAGATTTTATCTTATCTTTTATGAGGGTATAATTTATGTCATTGTTGTAAAAACCCCACTAAAGCCCCATTAAGCTCCCGCTATGTCCGCTTTGGGACGCTTTAGACCCCCACTTTTAGATTTAGAAGGTTTTGATTTTGTATGTATCATCTTCTTCTCATGTTGATGATTATTGTTATCATTAAGATTTTAGTCATACTCTGCCATTTTCTTTATTAGTTATGAAATTTTTTAATTTTTAATTTTTATCTATTTTTATTTTTCAAAAAGTTTCTTGAAGCTTTTTTGCTGCTAAGCCTTGCTAAAACCCGCTAAAACCTAAGCTCTACTTGCCGCTTTGCTCCCACTTCTGCTTTCCACAACATTGATTTATGTTGATTAAGCTTTCTTAGTTTCATAGTTTTTACTAAAGCTTTATGCTGCTTTATTTTGTATGCACCAGAATCAAGCTAGAGTTTCACTTTATAACCCCTATTTAACCAAACACACAGAGTTTGTCTAGGTTCTTGGGGATCGCTACTGTGTTTTCCTGAATTTCACATTTGTACCTTTATCTAATTCCTTTGATCTGACGTGTTCTGTTTTCTTTTTAATCTGTGCAGACAGGAGTTGCCCTTGGTGTTGAAGTTGATGACAAGATGCCTCCGCATGAGTATTACGAGTATTTTGGCCCAGACTACACTCTTCATGTTGCACCAAGTAATATGGAAATAAAAATACACGCCAAGTTTGGATGATATAAGAGCAAAGCTTCTAGATAATCTTTCTAAGCTTCGCCATGCACCCAGTGTCCAATTTCAAGAACGGCCACCTGATACAGAGTTTGCTGAGGTACTTGCTCTGTTAAATACAGTAACATGAAAATATCTTGTTTGATTAGCATTTCGATCAACTTTTGAATCATCTGTATTGTTCTGTTCATTCCCTTGATTTTGTTTGATGATGGTGCACGTTGTTATAGAAATTTTTTTTACACTTGCTGGTTATCGCCATTTATCAGGGTTTAACTTCATTACCTACAGGTTTATAAACTTTTTGCCTGATTTTTTTTTTAGTGAGTACCGTTCAGTAAATATGACACAATTAGAATAACTTTTAGCCGTATCATCACCATTTGTCTGGCTCTTACTCTCTTTGCTGGTCTGTAATTTTTACACGAGTCTCTTTTAGTAAAGTTATGTAGTAAATTGTGATAGGTATACACCAAATAAGAGCTCAGCTGTGACATTTTACAATAGTAAAAAGGTCTTATATCTTGATTTGATTTAAATTTTTCTTGTGGAAACTAAAAAGCTGAAGAAAATTTTTATTTAAATCTATAGTGCTCAGCTACTGCTTCGATCATGTCTGTTCAAGGTGCTGGGCCTTTGCCTTCAACTACTGTCCATAATAGTTATAAGTTCTATCTGAAACTGTTTCCTTAGCATAATGTTAACTGAGCAGTGTTATGCCTGAGACAAGCAGTATAGTTTGGACCTAGTTTTGGCATGTCTAATGTTAATGTCTGAAGGCCCGAGAAAAGAACATGTATTGATTTTGATCAGAGGTTAATTGAGAAATAAGGAAAGAAATTTGAATATCGTACCGGGAGTACCAAATCAATGCTTAACCTAATTACTTGTGCTTCCAATTTCCAGCCAGATGAAGATCTAGAGGATCCAGATCAAAGACATGACCTTGATTCTGATATGGAAGTTGATGATCCTAAGCTTCCAGATGAGACACCACGGTACTTAATTTTCACTGGGCTGTTCCTCTTTACCGAGTTGTATTTTCTGCTGCTTATAAACCATGCTTTCTTACAGCAAGCCTACTGCAAACAGCCTCCAGAATGCCAGAGTCAAGAGGGAAAGTATTGATAATCAGGTAAAAGACCAGTAACTTAATTGTTTTTCCTTTGTTGTGCAATGTATGTATTGTTGGCGTAAAGAAATTTAGAGAGTGTACACTCTTTTATGATTTGAGTTCTTTCTAAGTGCCAAGCCATCTCCATGTTATATTTCAAAATTATATTCTCAAAAATTTAGATCATCTGGAAGCAGACTTCTTATTTTCAGAAGCACTTGTTATTTAGTCTGGTGTCGTAGCTCCTTACCTGTAGTAAATGATCATCTGGAAACAGAACTTGAGATGTCTACATATTTTATCCCGTCGATTGTTTCTTAATGGCCTTGGTAAAAATACTGAAAACCTAGTAAGGTGTGGTGGCTTCCTTTGCCGATGTTTGATTGTATTGTATATGAAGCATCATTGGAATTCTGATCCCAGAAAATGTTGCTCTATAAGTTTGCAAATATAACCAATCAAGTGAAAGTTAATTTCTCCCATGTGCAGAATCTGTCTGAATTTGCGTTAGCATGCTTCTTCTGCTTTCTATTTTTCTTCACATTCTACCTTTTCTTTTTTTCTTCATGGACAAATCTTGCTCTAAGTACTTCCATCTTATCTTTAGTGGTGTATGACTAGTCATTTTCTTGAGGTATTAACAGTTGCAGTGTTGACCAGAGCTTGTGACAATCTTGTGATGTCTTATACATATCATACACGTGAAGTATTAGAAAATTGAGAAGTATATTGTTCTTGACATTAGAAAGTTGGTTAGTGCAGTTTAAATCTCATAAAAATATATAAGGTGGGTGCTTTAGAAAATTGGAGCAGTATGCTGTAACTTGGATTGGGTTAGACCACCCTGCTGGAGCACCAACACAAATAATATGCTGGGTTGGGTTGTGTGCGGATTTTCAAACTTGGTTTAAAATTCTTAATCTGAGTGGTATGGGATGGATGCAGAAGAAAGTAAACGTGTTTTAAGGGACAAAAAAGGGAATCAGATGGAAAAATGTGTTTAAAATGATTCATCCCAGGAGAAGGAAAAATTAATGTAAAATAGCTATGTACATTTTTTGAATTTTATGTGTTGTTCATCTAGTTTACACATTGCGTATTTAACTGTCATAGTCATAAAAGATGGTTATGTAGATTATGCAGGCTGTTAGGCTTATTTGGTTGCTTGCATATGACCTGTCCAGATAATGAGTGCATAAAGGCTTCATAGCCCAATAGTTAGATAACTGTTGGCCCAATGGCCTTCCACTCTAGTTTTGATGATGATCAACTCATGTAGTTATATTTACTAATATTCTTGTGTTTCTAAGTTTCAGATCATTAGCAGGATATTAGTGTTGGTGATTAGCTTCAACAAGGTGTTTGGAAGCTTATCATGGTGATTCCGGTGCCAAAGCTTAAAGATCATACCTTTGCACTCGGTGGATCGCGTTTGGGAGCAAGTCTACTTGAAGATGGAGATCATCAAGAGAAGACTTAGGTATCCTAGTTTAGTTTAGTGTGTTTTAGATCCATTTGTAAAGCTTAGTTTAGTTGATATGCTCAAGTGCACAAACACACACGTTTTATGTTTTAATGTGTGATTTTATGAATAGTTGGATCAAAACAAGTTTTCATGATTTATATGTATAGTAGATGTTTTCTAGTTATACATACATGCTTAACTTATAGACAAACTTATTTTGACATTCCTATTCATGTTTTGGAAAATCTAGTTTGATAAAAATACAAGTTTTATTTATGATAAAATTGGCAAGACACAAAAATGAATTGATATGATTGATATATGTCTTGAAATTTTTATCACAAGTTTAGTTTTCAAGTAAAATGATAAAACATATTTTTGTGGATTTTTTAGAAGTGTTAAAAGATTTTTTACAAATTTTCTATCTCAAAAATCTGCCCAGAAAAACTGTATTTCAGGCAGACCGGTCGACCGGGACAGTCGACCGGCTGCTGTGTCCGGATATGCACAGGCTGTGCATGTCCGTCGGTCGACCGGGTCACGGACCCAGTCGATCGATATAGAGAGTTTGCTCTCTGTATCTTTTCGGTCGACTGGGTCGGTCGACCGATAGAAGGAAACTGTGTTTCCTCCTTATTGGTCGGTCGACTGGCAGTCGACCGAAGCCCCAACGGTCATATTTTCGACCGTTGGCGGTCGACCGGGCCGGTCGACCGGTGGCTGTCAAAATTGCCACATCAGCCTAACGGCTAGTTTTCTGTTTGGCCTATATAAACTCCATCTCTTTGGGGATTTTGGCCAAGGTTTTTAAGAGAAAAATTTCTGGTTTTCAGCAGAGTTTAAAAGAGTTTTAAAAAGAGTTTTAGTGCTTTTAACTTCTCATCTTTATTGATTTGGGTTTTGGAAAAATCAAAGAAATTGGAATTTGGGATTTTTGTATTGGCATTCATTCTCTATCTTTTACAAGAAATTTCCCAAGTGTTTTTCTTTGTTGCTTGTTTTCCAAAACACCTAGTTTCCACACTTGAGCTATCTTCTATCCTAAACTATTAGGATCTTTGTTTTTGTGGAAAAGAAAGAAAAGAGAAAGAAAAGAGAGTTTGTGGTTTTGGAACCACTTGTTGTAAACACCCTTTTATTTGTGAATCCCTCTTCGGTAGAGGTGATCGGGTGATTGGTTTGTGAGCCTCTTAAGGAGAGGCATTTGTTGTGGTTGGCTACGGGCCGTATCCCTCTTCGGTAGAGGTGGATTGTGTGTTGTATTGCCTCGGTGGCATTGTAAGTTGAGAGAGGAGTTAGGGGCTCCTATAGTGGATTAGAAATCCTACACGGTGGTGTAGGCGGGGACGTAGAGCTAGGGGCTCGAACCTCGGAACATATTTGTGTGTTTGCGATTGATCCAATTTCTCTCAACTCTACTCTTTACATTTGTGCAAACATCTCATACAAGCATCATACATTCATAGCATCATATATACTTGCTTGTGTTTGAGCATTGTTTCATATTGCCTTGCATATATTTTTTATTGCAATTCATCTATATTTGCTTGGCTTGTTTGTGTATGCACATTGCTTGGATTGCTTGTGTGTGTGTGACTAACTTATACTCATCCAACAAGAGCTTCACATAGCACCTCAACCCATTCTAAGGGGAATCAAGAGGAGTTAGTTCAGAGCCTCGAAAGGGGAATTCGGCTACACTTGTTGTATTGTATAAGTTTGTGCAACACTTGCATTAGCTTCCGCATTTAGAGCTTTAAGTTTTTAATTTAGCCATAGATTAGCACTTACACCTATTCACCCCCCCTCTAGGTGTACTTTCAATTGGTATCAGAGCTAGTGCTCCTGATATTAGGCTTAACATCCTAGGAGTGATCCATTTGCTTGCTAATCTACATTTGCATTTGTTCATTTGCACACATATAGTTTACCATGGACTTCATGACCCCACCTATGTATGATGCTTCCAACATTCTTGTTTGGAAGACTAGGATGTCCATTTACCTACAAACCCTAGGTTTACATGTTTATCTTGCGGCTACCAAGAAATGCTATCTTGGTAACCTCATTCATATAAGGGCCAATGCACAAGCCCTAGAGGCTATTAGAAACACATTGCCTAAAGATTATCTTTTACATGTTTCTAATATTGATTCCGCTTTTGTAGTGTGGAATTTATTGACAACCACAACCGCTACCTCCGGGCTTCAAGAACAAATCCAAAAGGAAGAGGAATCTAGTGGAGAATCCGATTCCCAATGCTTCATGGTCCAAGGGAATGACTCCCTTGAGGTACAATCGGAAACTCTATTAGATTGTGATGATAGTGCTAGTTCTTCTAATGATTATATTGATCCCCATGCTTTGAATGAAGAACTTTCATTAGTTTGTGAAAAATTAATTGAGAAGTATAACATTTTGAAAAAGAAAAGTCTAGGCATTAATAATGAAAACAAAATTTGATTGCTAGACTTGATATTGTTTTGCAAGAGAAAGAGGAGATTGCTAATGAGAAGGATTCATTAAAATCTCAACTTGACCTTGCACTTAAAGAAATGAACTTTTGAAAAATAAAAATGATTGCCATGTTCTTTTGAAGAAAAATGAAAATTTGACTTCAAAAGTAGATTTTATTTTAAAAGAGAATGTTGCTTTGAAAAATAAAATCATTTCCATTTCAAATGATTTAAATATTTGCTTAGAGAAAAATATTGTTTTGCAACATAAGATGGATGCACATGTTTGCCATGCTAGTGTAGCCTCATCATCTAGACTACCTAATGCATGTACCTCTTCTTCTAGGATTAACAATGATATATCCATGCTTAAGAAGAAGGTAGATTGTTTGGGCTCCACTATGAGCCAATGTGCTATGAATCATACACGGTTGGAAACTTTGCTTCGAAAGAAACAAGTTCCATCCTTCATGCATGCACACCCTCCACGGCATACACATGCTCCTCACGGACACCATCCTAACACTATGTATGCTCATGTGTACACTTGTACACATTGTGGTCGAAAAGGCCATCTTGCTAAATTTTGCTATGATAGATTAAATACTCCAAATTTAGCAAAGAAATATGTTTGGGTTAGAGAAGGGACTAACCCCCATGGACCCAAAAGACAATGGGTACCAAAGACCACCCCTCCAATTTTTGATGTAGGTGAGGGCTCTCACATGACGTGAGAGTGTTGGCACCTTGGAGTGGATGTGTTCCATGCTTAAAGAATACTTTTTGGATGCATCACTTTCAAGGGAGAAGATTTGGTGGAAAGGACCACCATGTTTTGGAGACAAGGAAAGTTGCCTTCTAAGGCTTTGGTAACAATTCCTAACTCCTTATTATTGTTTACATGTTCATATCATTTGTTTTATAGCATGTCATTGTTTAATGTTCACTATGTTATATCATGTTCATTAGATTAGTGATATACATGCTTAGTTGTTTAGAGACACCCATGCTCAATATAAATTTATATTTGTGTGATCTCACTTTTGATCTAATATGTATATCCTAGATCTAATGCATATGCATATACATATTGATCATATGAACGTTTGTTTCATGTTTTAGTTGTATCATGTTGTTTTATATGTGTTTTGTGCTTCATGTGGTATATACATGTTTAAATGTAGATTTTATCAAAACTTGCATGTATACATGTACACTTAGTGAGAACAAATTGACTTATATATGTTTTGCCCTTCATGCTCATTTGTACCCACTATGTGCACAAGTATAGGCTAGTTTTGATGATTCCTTTATTTATACTTGTCATACCTATTTTTATGATTCTACTTCATGTATATGTATTTTAAATTCAAACCTAATAAATATACATGTATACCCATGAGTCTTTTGCCTTCAATGCAAATATTTTTAATAGACTCGTTTATGGTTGGGATATGTATGCATATTGTTAGATTTGGATGGATCATACATATACCTAGAAGTTGGTTCACAAAATAAAAGAATTTTGATGAATTTATGTGTTTTGTTTTAACAAAATGATATTCGTGTTTGTCTTGTGCTTAATGATTTGATTACTTGTTTAAGTATTAGTCTTCATTAAGACTAGTTATATACCTATACATATAGTGGGACACAAATAAATCTATATATGATTGGGTTGAATGCTTATTTGTTCCCATTAGTTGTATGAGTATAGTCTAGTTTTGATGATTCATATATTTTAGACTTGTATTCATATTTTTTAATTTATATGAGTTTTAATTTCGTGTATATGTTTATTTTGTCAAAACATTAAGATATACATGTATAATCCTTGAGTCTTTTGCCCTTCATGCAAATCCTTATATATGGACTCAATTGTGTTTAGGATATGTATGTATACTTATTGTGTTGACAATTTATACATATACCTTGAAATGAAATTAGTTAATGAAAATTGGTTTTTCGTGTTTTCATATTTAAGTTTTACTTCATGTATATGTACATCTAGTTCAAACTAATCCTATACATATACATTCCTTTTTGAGCCACGTGCCTTCATGCATATACTTTGTGGACTCGTTTGTATTTTGGATATGTATGTATACCTTAGTTTATATTAGACATACATATGCCTTGAAGATTAAGTAGTTCTATGATCTTTTGTTTTAGATAAGTATTATTGTTTAAAGGAATTAAAAGAGCTTAATGAAATATTTTTCATAATTGATTTTCACATGTTAGTTATACACTCGTAATTACTACCTTACTCATGTTTTGTTTCTCATGAGTTGTGCTTTATTGATTAGAGTGAATGATTATTATGTGATTTTCATTTCTATGAAAAATAATCTTGTTTTATTCCTTGCTTGAAGGATTTCGTACTAGTTTACAAAACTTTCCATTTTTAACTGGTTCGAATTCTTCTTTGTAATATGAGATATACCATGCTTGTTATTTCAATTGGTATCATTGAACTCTTTCAATTGGTGTCAATTTTGATCTTCTTGTATACTCATATAAGTTTTGTATATGTATGCTTACTCTTTCAAGAATATCAATGTCAATTGGTATCTAATTTTCATACATATATTTTTGTTTATGCTAGTGCTTGAGTTTCAATTGTGTTTAAATTGATTACTTTAAATTGATATCAAGACTATGCATTATTTTAGTTGGTATTTCATAAAGGGGGAGAAAATTTGATGTTGTCTTTTCAATTGGGATTTGACTCTCACTCCCTTGCTTTATGTTAAAATTGAAACTATATTTTAACATTATTGATCTCAAAAGTTTTCAAATTGGTATCAGGTGTTAAAAGAACATATTTCTCTTAATGATGTCAAGATGTTTATGTTGAGTATTTTTAATTGGTATTTCAAAATTTTGTTTTTATGAAAGTTTCAATAGTTTTGACTTACATTGCCTATATGTGTATAGATTCATGTTGAGTGTATCCTATATTGAGGAGCTTGACAACTCTTCTTTATGAGATACACGTGTGTAAGGAGAGCTTCACATCTCTTTTTATGCATTACGTATTTTGTGTTATGTGAATTAGGGCGTGTCTTCCTTTCTTCATGTAATTCATATATGTAGGGAAGCTAACTTAACGTCTTCCTCTTCATGAATGTCTATCTCACATACGATTTATTGATCCATGTTGAATTTCTATTGGTATCTAGATGCACTTCATTGACATATTTTTAATTGATATCAATGTTTTGATGTTTAACCCTTTATTGGTTCTTGATTTAGAACAAAAAGGGGGAGAATAATTTGTTTTTATAATTTTACCCCTTTATTGATGATTGACAAAAAGGGGGAGAAGAATTTGGCTTTTGGCTTTTATATGCATGTATTTGTTTTAATAAGTTTTATTAAGAATGTGTTGTTTATGTTATTGGTATCTAGAGCTTAGAGTTTGTCTTACTTCATTGGTATCTAGAGCTATAACATGTTTATATTGTTTAATATTTTTTATTTTTATTTATGCATGAGTTAAGGGGGAGCTTCTTTGAAGCTTAACTTTAATCCATGCATATATAACTCCATGAGTTTTGTCATCATCAAAAAGGGGGAGATTGTTGGCCCAATGACCTTCCACTCTAGTTTTGATGATGATCAACTCATGTAGTTATATTTACTAATATTCTTGTGTTTCTAAGTTTCAGATCATTAGCAGGATATTAGTGTTGGTGATTAGCTTCAACAAGATGTTTGGAAGCTTATCATGGTGATTCCGGTGCCAAAGCTTAAAGATCATACCTTTGCACTCGGTGGATCGCGTTTGGGAGCAAGTCTACTTGAAGATGGAGATCATCAAGAGAAGACTTAGGTATCCTAGTTTAGTTTAGTGTGTTTTAGATCCATTTGTAAAGCTTAGTTTAGTTGATATGCTCAAGTGCACAAACACACACGTTTTATGTTTTAATGTGTGATTTTATGAATAGTTGGATCAAAACAAGTTTTCATGATTTATATGTATAGTAGATGTTTTCTAGTTATACATACATGCTTAACTTATAGACAAACTTATTTTGACATTCCTATTCATGTTTTGGAAAAATCTAGTTTGATAAAAATACAAGTTTTATTTATGATAAAATTGGCAAGACACAAAAATGAATTGATATGATTGATATATGTCTTGAAATTTTTATCACAAGTTTAGTTTTCAAGTAAAATGATAAAACATATTTTTGTGGATTTTTTAGAAGTGTTAAAAGATTTTTTACAAATTTTCTATCTCAAAAATCTGCCCAAAAAAACTGTATTTCAGGCAGACCGGTCGACCGGGACAGTCGACCGGCTGCTGTGTCCGGATATGCACAGGCTGTGCATGTCCGTCGGTCGACCGGGTCACGGACCCAGTCGACCGATATAGAGAGTTTGCTCTCTGTATCTTTTCGGTCGACTGGGTCGGTCGACCGATAGAAGGAAACTGTGTTTCCTCCTTGTTGGTCGGTCGACTGGCAGTCGACCGAAGCCCCAACGGTCATATTTTCGACCGTTGGCGGTCGACCGGGCCGGTCGACCGGTGGCTGTCAAAATTGCCACATCAGCCTAACGGCTAGTTTTCTGTTTGGCCTATATAAACTCCATCTCTTGGGGATTTTGGCCAAGGTTTTTAAGAGAAAAATTTCTGGTTTTCAGCAGAGTTTAAAAGAGTTTTAAAAAGAGTTTTAGTGCTTTTAACTTCTCATCTTTATTGATTTGGGTTTTGGAAAAATCAAAGAAATTGGAATTTGGGATTTTTGTATTGGCATTCATTCTCTATCTTTTACAAGAAATTTCCCAAGTGTTTTTCTTGTTGCTTGTTTTCCAAAACACCTAGTTTCCACACTTGAGCTATCTTCTATCCTAAACTATTAGGATCTTTGTTTTTGTGGAAAAGAAAGAAAAGAGAAAGAAAAGAGAGTTTGTGGTTTTGGAACCACTTGTTGTAAACACCCTTTTATTTGTGAATCCCTCTTCGGTAGAGGTGATCGGGTGATTGGTTTGTGAGCCTCTTAAGGAGAGGCATTTGTTGTGGTTGGCTACGGGCCGTATCCCTCTTCGGTAGAGGTGGATTGTGTGTTGTATTGCCTCGGTGGCATTGTAAGTTGAGAGAGGAGTTAGGGGCTCCTATAGTGGATTAGAAATCCTACACGGTGGTGTAGGCGGGGACGTGGAGCTAGGGGCTCGAACCTCGGAACATATTTGTGTGTTTGCGATTGATCCAATTTCTCTCAACTCTACTCTTTACATTTGTGCAAACATCTCATACAAGCATCATACATTCATAGCATCATATATACTTGCTTGTGTTTGAGCATTGTTTCATATTGCCTTGCATATATTTCTTATTGCAATTCATCTATATTTGCTTGGCTTGTTTGTGTATGCACATTGCTTGGATTGCTTGTGTGTGTGTGACTAACTTATACTCATCCAACAAGAGCTTCACATAGCACCTCAACCCATTCTAAGGGGAATCAAGAGGAGTTAGTTCAGAGCCTCGAAAGGGGAATTCGGCTACACTTGTTGTATTGTATAAGTTTGTGCAACACTTGCATTAGCTTCCGCATTTAGAGCTTTAAGTTTTTAATTTAGCCATAGATTAGCACTTACACCTATTCACCCCCCCTCTAGGTGTACTTTCAATAACTAGGCGCATACGGTTATGCAAACTCACAATTGGCCACATAATTCATATTTAACTACAGTGGCAATGAGATAATTGTTATAGGCTCATGGTTGCCTTGCCATCTACTGTATTCACTAACACAGATATGGGCACATATATAACATACAGCAAATTTGAAAAACACCAAGTATATGGATATGAGACATACAACAAATATTAAGAAACCCAATGATATGGATGCTGATATGGCACGTGAACAGCAAAAATATAATGCATAAATGGTCATGACCAGGCTGCAAGTGCTAAAAACTAGGATATGATATGGCAAGGATACGCTTATAAAACAAATTATCTTATATAACTTTTTGTCATGAATGCCAAATGTTTATTTTTGATAAATGCTTATTTTTGATAATTTGGCTACACTTTATTGCTTACATATAATGACTATTGACTTTTCATACATATGAATGAATAAATAGGACATAGGTCTAGGTTTTAAACTTCTTAACCTTTCAATGAACTAATATATCTCAAGTTGTTTGTTTTAGTATATACGATAATGTTTTTATAAGCATTATATTTGACATAAAAAAATGAAGGAACAATTATATCCGAATATGGGAAATACATATCAAACATGTGTTGACAAACATCAGGAATGCATTCAAGAAGTGTCGAAAGAGAAGTGCCACTGCTAAAAGAGTATTCATAGTTAAAATACATTATAAAATTAAGGACACACTATACAGGTGATTGGCAAATAACCAATGAGGGATGTTGAGTTCAATGTCTGTGTCAGACATGCCTTCGTGACAAAAGGGTCTGTTACATGGTTGACATCCTTTGGTGATCATCCACACACTCTGTTGCACCATACGGTCCATGCCTTACATTACCTGTGGAAGATCATATGGTTTGGGGAAACCCTGTGTGAACAAGTCAAGTGGTTTCATTGTGAAATCAGTCCAATTATGTTTGTTACTGTAGTTCTTCCCCATGGATAACCTTGCACCAGACTCGCCATCTTTTTGGTATAATCCTTTTTCTGGTTTCTTATGCAAAAAGTTGCATATATTGCTATAAAAAAAAAGTCTATCTGGAAAGCATCCACAACTCCTAATGCCAGGGGAGACTGTTCTCTCCTGTGGAGATTCCTTAACACCATGGTTTTTCCTCTCATCAGTACTCTGAATGAGCATAGTGCTTGGTATATGAAAGTTTAGCCTGGTGAAACTCTAAATGGATATAATTTGATTACACAGTGTCTGGGCATCATTAACGCCCTATCTAACTTGTGAAATGTGCATTGCTGTCAACCTATTCTTATGTCTTTTGAGTCGAAAAATCAGATTGCATTGTTGTTAGACCTTGAAAACTTTTGTCATTTTGTTTCTTACCTCGCCTTTTATCTTATTCAGGATGCACACAAAGCAGCTGTGGAGCATGTTAAAGGAACAGAGCCCATGGCCGAGGAGTCATGCTCCAAGGTGACAAAATAAAGGCGTACATCAAAAATAATCACCCATGTAAATGAATGCATATGGCTTAACATTGAAATCTCTCTTTATTGTCCATGCTAGGCCTCAGATGTGAGTCCGATGTCAGTTGATGAACCAAGCAGTGTAAAGATCGAACAAGATAACCAGAACAAGTTACCCGACGATCCTGTTCTGATGCACCAGAAGCCGTAACCCTGCATCAGTGCAGCTATTGACTTTCTTTTTTGTAAGTGGACATGGTGTGGGAATTTAGTATTTCCCTCCATACTTTCCTACTTTATCTATAAATGTTCATGTGTATTGATAATTCCTATTCAAGCTAAGGGACCATTTAACAAGGGAAAGTGAATGTAAGTAAGCATGTCCCATTGAAACCTGCAGGGAACTACAGTGTAGAAGTGTTCATACTTTGTATAGAAGTAGTAGTTTGATGGGAAATACTCTAAATGCTTGTATCTGGTTTCAGCTGAAGACATGAAGATTTAAACATTTCTCATTCTTAAAGATGGGTATGAACTCTCTGCTTAAATTGGAAGTTGCTGCTGTGTATTTGAACAAGGTGGATTCGAGTAAATATAGTTAAGAGCAATCCACTTCAGAGAAGACATAGAATGGTGCATGCCGCTGTGGGTTGCTCTTGTTGTGTTGATTTTGCATGATGTAGTTGATCCTTGACGCAAATGAGAACACAGTTGAAAGTTAAAACGTGTGTTGTGATCTCTTGCATTGGTGGGAATTGCTGGATCTCCTTGTTGGAGAAGATGATATGATATTGCCACTAAGTTCTGTCAACGCTTTTGAAAGTAAATGAGTTCAATTGAAACTTTGGGTTTCGACTTTGCTTAAGAGTACAGTAGGGGGAGTTGAGGTTATTAATTTCAACATTGATTTCAGAGATTTAACTTTTATGATGCTTGGCTGGTGAAAGGGAGAAGAAGATCGGTTGGTTTCAATGGAAGAAGGTTTTTTTTTTTTATATTTATTTATTTATTTTTAAAATACATAATGGAAGAAGTTATTAGAGAGATAATAACTAACGTTGGCAGGTAAAGGGCATTTAGTTCCGTAAAAATCATGTGCGAGTCACGTGTGGAAAGAAAGTATATTGTTGAAAGTAAAAAATAATTTGGGGTATTAACATGGAAGGAAAAATAGTTGAGGTAGCAAGTTGGAACAACCCTTTACAGTTGCGAGAAGATTAGTGCATTCCCCACCCCCCCCCCCACCCCCCCCCCCCCCTCCTAATTGTTTCTCGTTAAGGGTGACCAAGGGGTCGGGCCCGGCCTCGGCCCGGGCACGACGAACCAAGGGGCGGGGCGTGCCGAGCCCGTCCCGTTGCCAAACTCTAGTCGGCCCAGTCCGGCGCGGGCCCGGGTGTCCTCTAGGGACTCGGGTATGGCCGCGACCCAGGTGGTCGGACTCGGGCCGATCCAGCCCGTAAAAATAAAAAAAACTTATTATATTGGTTAAATATTTTTTTCTCCCTATTATTTTCATAGTGGTTGGGTGGTGTAGTTGGTCATTAGGCTTGTGCCTTGCTCACATTTGGGGCTGAGGTCATGAGTTTGAACTCGAGAATTTATAAATCTTTTGAAATTTTTTGTAGGAGGCGGCGGACGGAGGAGGTGGAGGGAAAGGGGGCGACGGGTAGAGAAGGGGCTTCAGTGACGAGTGGCTTGGGGGTGGCGCGGGCGGCGTAGTGGTGGGGACAGGGGGAGGAGGTGGCGTCGGTCAGGCACGGGCCGAGCACGGCCGATTCGGGTCGTGGGCTGGTTTACCCAGACTCGGATCCAACCCATGGAGGAACTGGACCCGCGCCGGGTCTATCCCAGGTACCACCCGAGCCATACCCGAGCCCAAACGGGTCGTGCCCGTGCGGGTTACCGGGCCGCACCAGTTGACACTTGACACCCCTATTTCTCCTTTCAGTGCTAAAAGAAGGCAAGTCTGACAAAGTCCGGCTTGCCCTCGAAACACCCATTTTCAACTGTTTGCCGATTTTTGTCAACTTGTTGCTTTTTTGCATACAAAAGTCTAATGCTACTACAAAAGAGAGACGAAATTCCGTGCAGTGTATTCGTCAAACAAGACACCCACAAAATTCCGCGCCTGCGCCGTTGTTTATCCATGGCAGCGCGTGGGAGCCACACCACCGGCGTCAATTTAGATTGGCGCTGAGAGGCTTCCTCAATTACAAAACTATCAAATCAGAATTCAATTCTTTAATTCTTTATTGTTTGTTTACCTGACTGTAAATCTGAATACACACACGCGCATATATATACGCGCGCGCGCACGTATATACTTGTGTATATATATACACAAATATGTGTGTGTGTGTGTGTGTGTGTGAATGTATATATACGCGTGTGTGTAATTCTCTTTAGATCTGAATCTGAATCGGAGTTTACTACTATCATATATCAAAATAGTGATTGCAAGTTATCGAACGATACCTGTATCATATCTGTTTTCAATGGAAGAAATCCTCTCTTCGTGTCTGATTCATTTATATTCCTAGTGGAACACGGTTGGCTCTTTAAGACCTGATTTATGATGTCAGGGGTTAAGAGGGAGATTAAAACTAGTATTGAAAGTATTTGGAAGTTAATAATTGTTGTCACTGATCTCGACAGAAAGTTACTAACTACATCATAATAATAGCACCGCAGCTAGTGAGATCTGAATCAATGATAAAAAAGTGAGAATTGTTAGAGATATCAATAACAACATGTGATCCATGTGAAAGACGCCCCTCGTGAAATCAATCAGATCCTAAAATCTCTCCATGATTATAGGAACACATGGGACTCATGGGATTCATGCACTATGTGTTTCTTATTCTTTCTCTCAGTCAATATTTTCCTATTATTTCTCTCAGTCAATGTTTTCCTATTGTACCTCCTAAATCAGTGTAAACATGTGACCAATATGTGTATATAAATACAACCAAGAACCATAACTAATGGTATCTTGTCTTTACATAAATAAGTCTTCTTCTTCTTATTGTTTATCTTGGTATCAGAGCAACTCCTGTACCATGTCGAGTATTTCCTCTTCATCTTCCCTCACCTCCATCCATGGTTACTCCCAATCTCAACATCACTCACTTTCTAAATGTCAAACTCGACAAAGGAAACTATCTGCTGTGGCGTTCCCAGTTCCTTCCTCTTCTCAAGCTCCACGATCTCGAAGGCCTCGTCACGGAACCTCTCTATGTCCGGTCGGTTCCTTCCTTCTACCGAGAAGGATGCTCAACCCACTATCAATCCAGAATACACTCGCTGGATCAAGCTTGATCAGATGCTCTTATGTTGGCTTATCTCCTCGCTCACTGAGGTTGTTCTTGCTCATGTCGTCGGCCTCGCCACATCTCGTGATGTGTGGTGCTCTCTGGAGCGAATCTTTGCGTCACCCTCCAGAACTAGAGTGCAGCAACTCAAATATCAGCTGCACAACGTCAAGATGGGCACCTCTTCTATGTCAGAGTACATCCAGTCTGTCAAGTTCATCGTGGACAACCTGGCGGCAGTGGCTATTCCAGTTGCCGACTCCGACCTCGTCTCTACCTTACTCAGTGGTCTGTCTCCCGAATATGACTCGTTCGTCACCTCCGTCAACACACGAGTCGACCCTGTACTGTCAGAAGAACTCATCAGCCTCATGCTTAGCCAGGAGATTTATCGTTGGTGTACTATCACTTCACCAGACTCCACAACCCTCATCTCTCCTTCTCCTGCGGTTCATATTGTTTCCCGCACTCCAAGCTACCATTCAGCTTCACCTTTTTTCCGTGGTCGTGGACGTGGCCGAGGCAGGGAGCGCGGTCGTGGTGATGGACGTTCCTTCTTACCGTCACATCAGTCCACCGGTGGTCGACCTCAATGCTAGATCTGCAATCGTTTTGGCCATTATGCTAACAAATGCTACAATCTTTATGATGATTCGGCTAGCCCAACTGCTCTTCTCCACTCTTATGGGAATAGTCTAGTCAATTCCAACTGGTATGTTGACTCTGGAGCCACTCATCACCTAACGGCTGACATTGCAAATCTGGCGGCTCACCCTGAATATCAAGGACCCGATAGAGTTCGCATGGGTAACGGGACAGGTTTGCCTATCCGAACTACTGGTGCTTCTTATTGTGTTCTCCTATTTCTTCCTTTGTCTTGAAAAACCTTTTACATGTTCCTGATATCACCAAAAATCTTCTGTCTGTTAGTCAATTTACTGCTGATAATAAAGTTTTTCTTAAATTTCACCCTGACTCTTGTTTTACCAAGAATCTCTCTACTCGGAAAACTCTACCGCGGGGACAACTTAAGGACGGTCTGTATGTCTTCTCCTTGGGAAATCATAACTTCACCGCCTCTCCCCAGGCTCTTCTCGGTGAGCGTGCATCTTCCTCCGTCTGGCATGAGCGCTTAGGTCATCCCTCCACCAGAGTTGTCTCCAGTATTTTATCTCAGCATCAACTTCCTTTCCTCCCCGACCGTGCTGGTACCCCTTTCTACATCCCCGTCAGTAAGGAAAAAGTCACTGTCTTTCTTTTTCGTCATCTTCCACAATTGCTACTGCTCCTTTAGAGCTTATTCACAGCGATCTATTGGGTCCGTCTCCTGTGTCCGCTGTAAGTGGTCATCGCTAATATATTAGCTTTGTAGATCACTTCAGTAAGTATGTTTGGCTTTATCCTTTGATAAATAAAAGTGATGCTTTCTTCATTTTTCTTGAGTTCAAAATTCATGTAGAAATTTTTTTTGGGCGTTCCATTAAAGCACTCCAAACTGATGGTGGTGGCGAGTTCATCAAATTTAAACCTTACTTGTCTTCTCAGGGTATCGCTCATCGCTTATCCTGTCCACACACTAGTACCCAAAACGGCACTGCAGAAAGAAAGCACCGCCACCTTGTCGAGACCGGCCTTACTCTTCTGGCTCGGTCAAATGTTCCATTTCATTACTGGCCCTATGCTTTCCAAACTGCCTCATTTCTCATCAATAGAATGCCCACCCCTGTCCTCCATAATCTCTCTCCCTATCAGAAATTATTTCATAAAGTACCTCACTACCTTTCCTTACGAATTTTTGGTTGTGCTTGCTACCCTCATATGCGTCCATACCAAACTCATAAGTTTAGTTTTCGGTCCACTCAATGTGTCTTCTTAGGTTACTCGGCTTCGCATAAAGGTTATCAATGTTTGCATGTCCCCTCTGGTCGTATTTACATCTCTCGGGATGTTGTGTTCGACGAATCTTCCTTTCCTTTCTATTCTCCTCAGCCCTCCCTCTCTCTCCCTACTCCCACGCCTTCACCATCGATCCCCATCTCCATGCCTCTGTTATCTTCCATTGTTCCAGTCCCCTCTTCTCATGCGGGCCCCACCATTGACTCTTCTACTCCTCCACTACCACCTCTATCACATACTCTTTCTCCACCACCTCCACTAGCACCCGCCGATGAGTCCTTCTCCTCGTCCTCAGGGGCGGACCCAATAGTGGGCTGGGCTGTAGCCCGGCCCATTTTTTTTCATATATTGTGTGGAAAACCGTAAAACATAGCTTATAGGTAAAGAATGATTGTTACACATCATGAGTAGCCCGTCTAGCTCAGTTGGTAGAGCGCAAGGCTCTTAACTTTGTGGTCGTGGGTTCGAGCCCCACGGTGGGCGGCAGGTCCTTTTATTTAACTTCCCTTGTTCTTCACCTTTCATTGGCTATATACATGGGCGTTTTCAGATATTCTCTTATATTTTTTTCTTGCAGCCCACCCTAAAAAAAATTTCTGGTTCCGCCCCTGCTCGTCCTCATCCTCAGGCTCTCTCAGTCCCCCTCCTATCAGGACCCACCATATGGTCACCAGAACACAGGATAACACCAGAACACCAAAAGTCTGGCGAGCCACCCGGTATCCCATGCCTACCTGTCTCATGGCTGACTTGGTCACCACTCCTGTCGAACCCACATGTTTCACGCAAGCTTCTAAAGATCCCAAGTGGCGCCAGGCAATGGACACTGAGATGAATGCCTTGCTTAAGAATAAAACCTGGTCCCTTGTGTCATACCACCCTACCATGAATCTGGTTAGTTGTAAATGGGTTTTCAAGTTAAAACATAAATCTGATGGTTCTGTTAACAGGTATAAGGCCCACCTGGTGGCCAAGGGTTTTCATCAACAATCAGGATTAGACTATGGTGAGACATTCAGTCCGGTCATCAAACCGACCACTGTCCGTACCGTGTGCAGTCTGACCGTCTCCAAGGGATGGTCTATTCGACAGTTGGATGTGAATAATGCATTTTTGCAGGGTTTTCTTACTGAGATGGTCTACATGGAACAACCTTCGGGGTTCATCAATCTCGCTCATCCCAATCATGTATGCAAGCTTCACCGCAGTATCTATGGCCTCAAATAGGCTCCACGGGCCTGGTTTTCTCGCCTCAGTAGTTATTTAGTCACATTGGGCCTTGTGGGCTCCAAGTCTGACACGTCTCTCTTCCTCCGACGGGTCGGGACAGATCTTCTTCTGCTTCTTATCTATGTGGACGACGTCATCATCACAGGTAATGACTCACGGGCTGTCACTCGTCTTATTCAAGAACTAGGTCGTGGGTTCTCATTAAAAGACCTCGGTCCACTGTACTATTTCTTGGGCGTGGAGTGTCATCGTACACCCTCAGGTCTATTTCTTTCTCAACAGAAGTACATCCGTGACTTGCTTCTCCGACTCAAGATGGATGGTGTCAAGCCTGTTAGCTCGCTTATGACCACTCCCTGTAAGCTATCCAAGATTGTTGGCAAGTCTCTCTCTGACCCCTTTGTCTATCGAAGTACTGTTGGAGCTCTACAATACTTAAGCTTTACCAGACCCGATATTGCCTTCTCGGTGAACAAGGTCGCTCAGTTCATGCAAGCTCCAACCGATGAGCACTGGAGCGTTGTAAAACAGATCCTCCGTTACCTCAAATCTACCATTCAACATGGTATTTTCTCTCTCGTCATTCTTCTGCAAAGCTTACTGTTTACACTGATGCAGATTGGGCAGGGTCGATCGATGATCGAAAATCTACCAGTGGCTATTGTGTCTTTCTTGGTACAAATCTCATTTCTTGAAGCTCGAAGAAGCAGTGTACTGTGGCACGATCTAGCATTGAGGCAGAGTATAGGGGCGTGGCCAATGATGCAGCAGAGATCGTTTGGTTGCAGTCATTACTTCGTGAGCTTGGAGTTCTGCAATCTCCCCCAATAGTTCTCTGTGACAACCTCGGTGCAACATATCTCTCGATCAATCCTATTCATCACTCCCGCTCCAAACATGTTGAGATCGACATTCATTTTGTGATGGACTATATCGCCAATGGAGTCCTGGATGTTTGGTTTGTCAGCACTAAAGACCAACTAGCAGACATCCTTATTAAGCCTTTGAGCTCTTTAAGATTTTCTATGCTGAAGAACAAGCTCTCGATTCTTTCGAACCCGCTTCGCTTGCGGGGGGTGTTAGAGATATCAATGACAACACGTGATCCATGTGAAAGAAACCCCTCATGAAATCAATCAGATCCTAAAATTTCTCCATGATTATAGGAACACGTGGGACTCATGGGATTCATGCACCATGTGTTTCTCATTCTTTCTCTCAGTCAATATTTCTTATTATTTCTCTCAGTCAATGTTTTCCTATTGTACCTCCTAAATCAGTGTAAACATGTGACCAATATGTGTATATAAATACAACCATGAACCATAACTAATGGTATCTTGTCTTTACACAAATAACTCTTCTTCTTCTTATTGTTTATCTAGAATGCAATGCGAGAGTTTCAAGTTCAAATCCGACTACATGGTATATTAAAAAAAAGAGAAAAAAGAAACCGAACTCCGTTCTGACTCCCCCTTGGAAGGAGTTGACTCGTTCAACAAATCACTCAAAAAGCATCCAGTGGCATCAAATTCTCAGATGTCAAAATAAAATGAAAGGAGACCATACATGGATAAAGATCCTCTGCATTTTAGAGCATTCCAGCTGATGCCTTGGTTGTTGAGTGTTACGGTGATTTTCCAATGTGAGTGATCAGACGGTGGATTCAAATCACAAAAAAGAGTGTGTTTAAGATATAACTGCTAAATAATTAAAGCAACACAGAAAATAAACGGAGACACGATATTTTTAAGTGGAAACTCAAATTGGGAAAAACAACAGGTAAAAGAAGAAGAAAAATTCACTATAATTTGCCGAATTTATAGGAATTACAGGTATGTATTATTATTTCTTTAAGTTAGAATCTGATGAAAAGCCCAAAGACTTAGAGGAAAGTTGGTCGTCCCATTTCTCTTGGAGAAGAAGGTCTATTTGTACTGAACTATACGCCCTTAGGTGGACAAAGCATTCGCGAGATTTGCGTAACTGCACAATTTTCATGTGTGAATTTGTTATAACGATCGTGATTACTGGCATGATAGTTGAAATTACATGCGGAGAATTTCGTAACTATCAATTTTGAGCGCATGGGCGTTACACATCTTTAACGTAGGAGAGAAGAAGCGGCGTGATTGTAGACGGAGATCTCGACGGTTGTTACTGAGGGCTTCCGAGTGAAGTCGAGGATTTTGGACTGCTGGTGAATTCGGAGAGTGATATCTTCGGAACAAGGGGGTTCGCTCAGGGACAACTCTAGATGGCGAAGCTTTGAAGGTTAACTTGAGTTTGAGATGGAGTGATTCTGAAACTGTGAATACTCTCGAGAGGATTTGACGTGACAGAAGCAGTTGATTGTTGTGAACGCTTCAAAAAAATAAAAACTTGATTGCTTAGATAAATATCAACAACTTGTTGAGGGTCATGTTTTCACCACTACGGCCTTGAATTGTTGGGCAAGTTACGTGAAGACACAAGCACGCAAGTCAACTCCACTACGTGCCTTGAATTGCTGGGCAAGTTGAATAAAGTCACAAGCACGCCAGTCAACTCCACTGCGCAGTCAACTGTCAAACCACAATAAATAAAATAGAAAAAATAAGGGATGCGTGACAAGTATTTTAATCCTTCTTTCAACTCTCCAAATGACCTGATCATGTCACATTATCAAACCTACGTTGATTTGATTCTCTAAAAAATTCTAGATCAAATGCCTAAATCACATGCATATAAATAAAATAGGTAAATTTGCACAAAACCTCTCTATATTACTAGCATTTAAAAAAAAAAATAAAACTTTTATTATACTAAACTAAGTAGCAACACTCTTGCTCTATCGAATTCACTGGAAAAACACCCATGCATGTGCTATCGTCAGTGTTCACTAAATCTAATAAAAATATAGAATTTTTTTGTCAAATCTGACAGTAATGTGAGGGTTTTTTTCACTCTTCAAATGACTTCTCATGTCACATTGGGCCTGTTTGGTTAAGGGTGGAAGTGAAGAAGTGAGGAAGTGGTAATAGTTCCCTTTGAAACTTGGGAATTGATTAGCAAGTTTTCTGATGTTTGGATGTTGTTGGGAAGTATGGTTTGGAAAATGTTATGTCTTTTCTGGTGTTGGATGGTAATGTGGAAGTGAAAGTAGAAAAGTTGACTACAAAGTTGACCGCAAAATAATATTAAATTAAAAATTAATTAAGAAAAATAAAATTAGACTGTAATTAGAATGCAAGTGAGATTTACATGAGAAAAAAATTAACTGTTTTGTGCAACAACTTATTACAAATGAGATTTACATGACCACAAAATTAACTGTAGCATTCTGAAAGTGAGGAAAACGTTATGTAAAGGAGAAAAGAGAGATGGAAAAGAACTTTTTCTATTTTCCTTTTTCGATGTTTAGATGAACAGCGGAAATGAGAAAAGATACTTCCCACTTCCTCACTTCCACCCAATTCCTTGAACTTTTATCAAACCTAAGCTGATTTGATCCTTCAAAATATTGTGGATCAGATGGCTTGCTCATGAAATTCACACAAACAAAATCTTGTGTCAGCATCAATAATTGAATGTCCTCACATTGGCCAGCCCACAAGAAGCCATGTATTCTGTTCAGACCACCACACCTTTGCCCCAGTTGTTTTGGTGGTGCTATATCTCCTCTCTCAAACACTACAAGATCAGAAATTATTAGACTCAACATCTAAACTGTGAGATCTCTGAACTTTATCAATGAAGATCCTAAACCTCTGCTGTTTCATCCAACTCATCCTTCTCCGATGCCTGGCTGCCGCATCTCCGCCCTCCAGTGCTACCGACCAGCTTTCACTCCTTGCCTTCAAATCTGCAATCAGCGGTGATCCCCTCCACGCGCTGGCCTCGTGGAACGACACCGTCAGCCACTGCCAGTGGCCCGGTGTAACCTGCAGCCAGCGGCACCCTGGCAGAGTCACCGCATTAGATCTCGCTTCGCTGGACTTAGCTGGATCAATACCGCCATCCTTGGCCAACCTCACCTTCCTCCAAAGGCTCAACCTCCCCGGCAACCAGCTTCACGGCCGCATCCCGGTGGAGCTCGGCCGTCTCTCCCGACTGCGATATCTCAACCTGAGCATGAACTCTCTTGAAGGGGAGATCCCACATTCTCTGTCTCAACTGTCAAAAATTCAAACCATAAGTTTAGAGGGAAACAAACTCCAAGGAGCAGTCCTACACAACCTTAGCCATTGTCTCAACCTACAAAAACTTGTTCTCAGCAACAATCAGCTCAGTGGAGAAATCCCCATTGAGCTTGGTTCTCTGCCCAATCTCATTTACCTTGGTCTCCGCAGTAACAATCTTGTAGGCAGCATTCCTCCTTCTCTAGGCAACTTGTCCTCTGTTTCAGCCATCGATCTCTCAAATAACACGATCTCGGGCAGCATCCCTTCCTCCTTTGGGCAGCTCAGGTCTCTAGTCTTCCTTTATCTTAACAACAACAAGCTAGTGGGCAGCATCCCTTCTTCTCTACACAACCTCTCCTCCATAGCTTACATCGATCTTTCATACAACAATCTCACAGGAGGCGTCCCGCCTTCATTTGGCAACCTCTCCTCCCTCACTAGCATCGACGTTACCATGAACGTGCTCTCAGGACCGATCCCGGCTTCACTTGGCAACCTACCTTCTCTCAGTTCTCTGGCGTTGACTGGAAACGCCCTTTCTGGACCCATCCCGTCTTCTCTTGGATACTTGCGCTCTCTGACCAGTCTGGCGCTCTCGCATAACCAACTCTCTGGCACAGTTCCCGCCAGCATCTACAATTCATCGATCATGGAGCACTTGGGCTTGGCTGACAACCAGCTTGTCGGTACTCTTCCAGAGGTCTTCGGTCAGAGACTCCCTGCCCTTCAAACTCTGTTATTATACTATAACCAATTCCATGGGCCGCTTCCGATGTCACTAGCAAATGCATCAGGACTGACAGATATCGAGCTAACTGGAAACAGTTTCAGCGGAACAATTCCTTCTAACCTTGGAAACTTGCAAAATCTGCTCTGGTTGGATCTAGACAGGAATGAGTTTGATGCCAGAGGTGTTGGAGGATGGAGCTTCCTCACCTCTTTAACCAACTGCAGCGAACTTCAAGCACTGAGTTTGGACTACAACGGGGACAGGGGGCTCGGAGGAGTGTTGCCAAAATCTGTAGGAAATCTCTCAACAAAGTTACAATGGCTAGCTTTGGGGGGAAACCAGATTTCAGGAAGCGTACCTGTAGAGATTGGGAATCTCGTCAGTCTGACCGTTCTGGGCATGGATGGAAACCTTCTAACTGGCAGCATTCCGACCACCATCGGCAAGCTTCAGAGGGTTCAAGAACTCTTCTTGTTTGGGAACAGGTTCTCAGGTCCAATTCCAGCCTCTCTCAGTAACTTGACTCAACTGAATAAACTCGATCTAGCTGACAATGCCTTGGAAGGAAGTATTCCTCCAGTGCTCGGGGGTTGCCAGGCTCTCAGACGGCTTAACTTATCATTCAATCAGCTTACGGGCGCCGTACCTAAAGAAGTCGTTAGCATTTCATCGCTCACTGAATTCTTGGACTTGTCTCATAATCTTCTAACCGGATCCTTGCCTCCTGAAGTTGGCAGATTGAAAAACCTAGTACAATTTTATGTGTCAGGAAACAAATTATCTGGACAGATTCCAGGTAGCATTGGTGAATGCCAGCTACTAAATACACTTTATATGGATGATAACCTCTTTCAAGGGCTCATTCCTTCATCAATGAGCAATTTGAGAGGCATTCAGGAGTTGGATCTTTCAGGCAATAACCTGTCGGGTCCAATCCCCAAGTTCTTAGAGGGCTTCAGGTTTTTGCAATATTTGAACCTTTCTTTCAACAATTTTGAGGGTGAAATGCCAACAAAAGGGGTTTTCAGAAATTTGAGTGCAGTTTCAGTCCTTGGAAACAATGGCCTTTGTGGAGGTAAACCTGAACTACACTTACCGATATGCCCCTCTAGAACTGAAGAGAGAAGAGATGGATCTAGGAGACTCAAAGTGATCATCTTGGCTTCAGTTCTGTCTCTGTTCTCTATCCTACTGGTATGCTTGCTTCTTGTTTGGTACTGGTTACATCATAGAAGAATGAATGCAGCACCATCCTCAGAATCGATAGAAGGAGGCCAATTTATGAAGGTCTCTTACTCTAAGATCCTTAAAGCAACAGACGGGTTATCTCCAGCCAACTTAATTGGTATTGGAAGCTTTGGCTCTGTGTACAAGGGGATTATGAATTTTGGCGAAGACAGGTTTGTTGCCGTGAAGGTACTCAACCTTCAACGTAAAGGAGCTTTCAAGAGCTTCATGGCAGAATGCAATGCCTTGAAAAGCATCCGGCATAGAAACCTAGTCAAGATATTGACGTTATGTTCAAGTGTGGATTCTAAAGGTAATGATTTTAAAGCTCTAGTTTTCGAATACATGCCTAATGGGAGTCTAGAGAAATGGCTGCATACAGGAGAGGAAGACGAAGGAAGGAACTTAAGTCTCCAGCAAAGGCTTAACATAGCCATTGATGTTGCGTTTGCATTGGACTATCTTCATCACTATGGACCAGTACCGATTGTTCATTGTGATCTCAAGCCAAGCAACGTTCTACTCTATGATGACATGAGTGCTTGTGTGGCTGATTTCGGATTAGCCAAAATTCTCAGCGAACCTGTGGGAAAGACACCAACCCAGACTTCTAGTGGATCAATAGGAATTAAAGGAACAATTGGATACGTTGCCCCAGGTGAGTCTGATGCATTTCCTTAAATTTGTTGTGCATGTTTCTTACTGGAAAATTTTAATATCGGTATAGTTTTAGGTTTGACATTCATAACAGAATTAGCTTATTAAATTTCTTAGCTATAGCCCTTCCAGATAATAATCAAACCAATAACAATTTTTTGACCTAAACGCTTGTAGAATGTTGGTATCTTTGAGTTTGTGGATACTGACTAGTGATTCGGCTTCTGTTGCTAAAATGATATCTCAGAGTATGGGGTGGCCAACCAAGTTTCGACTCAGGGTGATGTTTACAGCTACGGGATACTCTTGCTAGAGATGTTTACAGGAAGAAGGCCCACTGATGAGATTTTGAGGGAAGGTCTAGATCTTAATAGATTTGTTGCGATGGCTTTTCCTGAACGTATTATGGACATTGTAGACCCATGTCTGCTATTTCAATGGCAGGATCAAAATCTAAGATTGAAAACACAAGAATGTTTGGCTTCAGTTCTTAAAATCGGTCTCACGTGCTCTAAACAATTGCCAAGGGAGCGGATGCAGATGGCAGACGTTATCAGGGAGATGCAAGCAGTAAGAGATAGGTTTAGTGGTACAGGAAACAATGGAGAGGTCGGAAACAAAGACAATTTGGAAGGTGAAGGCCCTTCTGACCTAACTTTGTAAGTAACTAGATCTAATTTCAAATTTATGATTTTCTTTGCTTTATCAGCACAAAGAAATGTAAGATTAATCATGTAGTAATTAGTATTTAGAGATAAGTGCCAATAAAATTTATGTGCCATCTCTATGTTAAAGAATAGACTGTATGCAGTGTTTTAAATATCAGGTATCGGCGATATACCGGTTGGCAAAATTATATATCGGATACCAGATACCGGGTGATATATCGTGATATGGTACTAAATACCAGTGATATATCAATAGTCAATATTATTAAAAGAAATAAGTTATTATCCAAACATCATATAAAAACATCATTGAAATATCACAATGAACATAGAATTAAATAAAATGATTTATCAAGCAAAAAATAATAATAATTCAAATAAGTAATTATATCGGCTGATATATCGGATGAAATCGGCTATCGGCCGATATATCATCCACGTGGCGATATATCAGCCCATATCGGTCTAAAACAATATCCGGTAAATTTTTACACTTGCCGTATCGTTTTGAATAAAATACCGGTATCTCGGTGATATACCGGTATATCGGCTGATATTTAAAACAATGACTGTATGCAATATAATCATGAATGATTAAAAATTTAAAACTCATATTTTGTCAGTTCACAGTTCACATTGGCATGTAACGACAAAGTTCACATTTTACAATCATCATTGTCATCGAAGCCTTCTCCCATCAAAATAGAGTCAGCTATGAAGGAGGGTTCCATTAAGAATTTCACAAAGTTATACGATAAGTAGACGACCTGACCTCAAACTCTCTCTTAATTAGTGTCAACTTCATAACAAAGAAAATTACGAACAAATGAGAGATTTCCCGTTGTCGTAAAAAAACCAGTTGGGGTCATCCAAATTCTCCTAGACAGGCCACTATCAATGTACAACTTGCTGGTGTTATCAGAATATAAGCCTCGGTTTAACACTAAATGAACGGGGTCGAGCATTTTCCCCAGATTCTCAATAAACAAAAGAATAGGTTAAACAGTGGACAAATTATGCCTATAGAGGAAAATCTGTTTTCTTTTCCCTCCTTTTCTCCAAACAACACATTCTTGTAGAAGGAAAATTCTAACACATCCCAAAGAAATGAAGAAAAGAGTATAAGTATTAGCACACATTTACCAAATGGAAAGAATATGACAAAGTAAATTCTTATTTTAACAAAAGACACATTTAAGGAGAGCTGTGAACATCAAATGCATAATTGTCTTTAAAACAATTTCGTGAGAAATACAGAATGCACAAGAAGACTAAGGAGAAGCCCGAATGAACACAAGAAGACTGAGTTAAAATCCCTTCTTCAGTATATGATGCATGCCAAAGGAGAGCCATCATAGGCATCAAATGTTCAATTATCTTCTATAATTTGCTTCATGGCATGCTTTTACCACCTAATATGCTGGAAATAGAGATCCTAATATCTAGTCATACTCAAAACCAAGTGACACACTTCAAGGTTTTGCTGAGATTTGTGCCTTGTACTCAATATGGTGCCATATGCTACTTGTGAAACAAAAAAGAAATCTAGATTAGAGTTGAAGTAGCAGTTTGATATAATGAAATGTGGGTCTGATTTGATATGAATAGGATTCTCAATGAAGATTTCTTCAACACAATTTCATTGTCCATGATTAAGGACTCTCCTAGGATGCTCATTATCAAGGGGTGATTGTAATGCCCCAGCAACAACTATAAAATTATATAGTTTTTTTAATTCTATTCCTAATACCATATCTCATGTGGAATTATTCACTTAGGGGTATGGCATAGTCACCCTGTTACAGGATATGACTTCATCGCCATACTAATACTTCATTAAGCAATATGGGATCTGAAAGGTGGTTCTCACAAACTTACACCTAAGTTTCCAAATATTGCATTCCAACATGTGCCTTAAAGTAAATTAGCATCCCTTGCAAGCTGTGATGCTGAAAATTCTATGTGCACCAAGGATGCCACTCCATGCTTGTTTTAGTGCATTAACTAGGAAGATGTCACAAAATAGATAATGGCTCACATTAGCGAAGATGCAATGGGCTTCTGGCAAGCCCAATTTTGGAAAGGATTACTCTTCATCGAAAAATGTAGGTTTTATCTTTGAGCAACTTATCTTCTCTATATATCATCTTGTTTCATGTAAGAGATTAGGTGTGTACTCTCTTGTAATCTACTTCATGATATAGAGAAATTTTCTCTCAATACTCTCCCCATGCATACAGCCTAGGTTTGGCTAAAAATCATATATCCAATGTGTTGTGTTGATGTTCGGGTGTTCATGCTTGCATACTTCTCAAAACTTCTAATAATGGACACCGTGAAAAGGTGTCAATGCCACAATTTCAAGTAGAAGTAAGCCAAGTATGAGAAAACCAGATTCACAAGGAAGAAAACTAAATAACATAATATGTCATTTTCCCGCATTAATCAATGGCGAGAGCTGGGGATCAAGGAACACATTTGCATTATAAATCTAGGAGCATAAAGGATTTGATATGAATTTGGGTATAGGTCTTACCACATTCGCATTTAATATCGTGTATATTGGATAAGAATTATTATAGTTTTAAGAAAGGAAGTAATTCCATATCTGGCAGAAACAAATACTGCTACAGTGTGATGGATTGAGTACAAACAATGACCATACATGGCACAGATGGATACAGATACCACACAATATGGTAATGACCATATCCACCACAAACTGATATGAATATGGATCAACTGATCAATGAAAGGAAACCTAAAGGTTGAGTACATCTCCAGTAAACTTTAGGTATTTTGAGATAGCACGTTTGGTAATAGGTAATGTATCACATATATAGTAGTTTTTTGTATACTGGATTTGGTAACAGCCAATGGATTATATTCGAATCTTTGTTGGTCAGGGAAAATTTTGTAGGCTTACTACTTCGAGCACAAGCTTAAATTTAATGCCCAATGTGATAGGATTCCTGAAGAGTCAATTGGCTTCCTAGGATTTATGACCCTTCCCCTCCGACCTAGGCCAAGAATTTGACACCAACTATAAAGTTTGACATCAGTTTGACAGACAAATGAAACTTCAATCAATATTTTCTTGGAGATCATGCCCCATACCTGACAGAGTTAATTAGAATAGTTTAGATGATTATGATGCCCTTACACTCGAATGTTAATTGGGTGAGAACACTCACGTGTAATGCGGTAGTTTATGTAAATGCTCAGAATTGGGGAAGCCTTGAGCAAAGCTTGAATATATTATAGAATATATGATACTTCTTGAAAGATGAGAATAAGAATGAAATCTATGAATGAAGAGGGCAGTAATTCAACCAGAAAATAGATGTATATTGTTAAATTCCTGTAAGTTAGGTCTGATTAAGTAACTTTTCAGCTTAATCAGGTGGCATCCTATTCAAGTGCTCTCAATCTGCCCTCCTTTACACTATTTCAGTAATTAAACAATAGAAAAGCAGTTGACTCGCGATTGATTTCAATCTGTTTGAACCAAACATAAAGTCAGAGAAATACATGGGGGCAAAAGTTACAAGTTCATTCATTATAAATATAATAAGTACAAATAGGACCTTTTCTTTGATGATGTAAATATAACTCCATGAACTATTGCAGGGAAGTAAACATGACCATGGTTATAACAACCATTAAAATTTGACTTTAACTGACTGTGAAAAGTTAAAAAGGACTAATTGTGGTGCTCGGAATTACAAGTCACTGATTAATGTAGTGAAGTAAACATGTAAATAATTACAGAGCAGATGTTACATTTGGCTGTAACCCATGGATTGTGAAAATCTTCAAACAGCACCTCATTGTGTGGAGCATGAGTCAGTGTTCACCTGGATATGGCTTTCATGAATCGGTTTAGTGAAGAAAACATACCCATGGCTCTACCCAACAATGAAGGGCCCTTCTCAGATTCCTCCGCTACGTTTCCGAAGATTAGCTGAACATGAAGAATTTAAGTGTAAAAGTGAGACTTCATCGGATATCTGAAGTTACGGAAATTGTGTCTGTATGCTCAAAGACAAAATTAATATTCTTGTTCACAGTATCTAGTTTCCCTAGTAACATTACTGGTGGAGAAGTCTTGAACTCAAAACACAAGAAAGGGAGAAAAACAATTTTCCATTGTAACCTCAATTTCTGTTGCATCAGGACGTGTAGGTTGTTCTTTTGCCAGCAAGTATCTATTCGGCCTATTTACATCATCATAAAACACTTTCCACATCCTGCAAAAGACCAGAAGAGGAACTTTAAAAGATTTAAAATGGTTCGACAGTTCTAATTCCTTAAGAATTTCAAGGTGATCTACCAAACTCACCCTGGGTAGCATCTAAAGATTGCCCCAGTTGGCAGAGGTCTCATTGAGTAAACAACAGTGAAAGTGCTGCAAACAGTACATGACAATAATTAGCACTAGATGTCCCCAAAACAAGAAAAGCAAGTAGCACATATGCTAATTAGATACTGCAACAAGCCAAAACACATGCTTAATGATGTTGGAACTAAATTTATGCTACTTACTCACAGTAATCTGCTATACATTCTGTTCAGTTCGTAAGATGAATCAGAAATAGTCAGATAACAAGTTGAATACTAAAATATATTAATTAAGATGCCATTTTCCAATTTCATGTATGATAGACAAGTAATATTTGTAGAGCAGCACGCATCAGATGGGAAGCTCCAACAATGTTTTCCTTTTCTTCTCCCGAACAAAGCGGAATCCTAGATTAGCCCCAACCACCCGGCAAAAAAGAAAGACCTTCCACGAATAAAAGAAAACATCAAACTTTGACAGTTCCTTTTGGTGGCAGGTTTAGGTTCAAAATTCCTCATTTACAGATAAGAAACCATTGTAAATGATTATTCTTTTTGGGCAATTCTGCAACGTGATGAGAGAAGAACTTGAAAAGAGTTGGTAAAGTCATAGGCATGTGAGAAGGAGATCACAAGTACAAATCACGTCTCAACAAAATAAGGCGATGAATTTTATCCCCTGCTTGGGAGGGAGCGTGAGGGTTATACTTTATTCAAAAATTCGGACACGACACTAAACCCACAGGTCACTGAAATTATTTATCAGGCTTCAATTTGGTATAATTTTCGCTTTAAAATAGGATTATCAATAATTTTATGTGGCAAAATTATAAACATCCATATATTCAGAAAGCTAGAATCCTGGAAGGAGTCCAAGTGAATTTTCATGCACAATACAGCAGCAAAGAACTGGAGGTACTGCAATTACAAGTGACAGTGACTTGATACCTCTAACTGTATTCATGTATCCTAATAGTCATTTCCACATGACAAGTTATCTACTCTGTCAAAACCCTCCAATCAATCTATCCACCCTGGAAAAGTCACCAATTTAACTTGCCCTATCTGCAATCATTTGCCACCTCAGAATCTGGACTCCACAACTCCACGATGATAGATTCTAGAGCCCAAACAACCTAGTTCTCCTTGCATAATTTTTATCGACTTTTGCCTACTGCTATCATTATTCACTTCCTGGATAATAGCTTTCACCTTCAACAAAACAATTCATCACTATTGCCACCCTTCTCCGTCAGCATCAACTTCCACCAACTTGAAACAATTTTTTAGGTGGTTGTCATGCCCCGAGTATTAATTCCATCGTTCCTCTCTCAAAAATATAGCTACGATTAATTCTTGAGTTCATAAGAACTATTATGTACTAGAGACGTTCCCAATGCATATCTCATGTGGAACTATTCACTTAACTTGGAGTATTATAGTGGCAACCTACAGTGAGCATTTAAATTGCTTGAAAAACTATCTTGACCAAGCAAGGTTTGGTATATGGTCAAGGGGAGAGAGTAAAAGAGGAGTGGAGAAAATCTAGGAACGACACTAATAAGGCGGCGCCTATTTCGAGGAGGAGAAGGAGGAGAAGGAAAAAAAAGAAAGAAAGAAAGAAGTAAAAAGTAAATACAGAAAATAGATTCTCTTGGGCAAAAAAAAAAGTACCACTTATTCATTTGAGTATACTTTCAAACTACTATAGACGATTTCCAATTACTTATTCTCTTTACAGTTTAGACAATTCAAATTCAAATTTAGAGAGTGATGTTGAGTTGCAATAGTGTGTTAGGTTTCTAGGCAAATTTCGCAATTCATGGCATAAAAATAAGCTTTGTCCCAACTATTTGAGGTCAATATATGTGAATTTTCCTAGATATATAACGAAAATTTTAAAACTTCTTCTTCGAGAGCTGAAAATGTGTACCAGAGCTGCCGGTTCCAGACTATATTATTTTTCACAGGACACTTGCCAAAAGGAGGATCCATGTCAGCATTTTAAATTACAGGCGCATTTCTTCCAATGAACATGCTATAAGTGGCACCGAGTTGAACATACCATAATAGTGGCATCGAGTTGAACATACAAAAAGAAAGGACTAAGAACTTACCAATAAGTGTAGCTTCAATTAATTTTAATTCAACTACAGATATATATTCATTGCACAATAACTGAATAAAATATTGAAATATTAAAATTTTCATAAAATATGAAGCCTAGGGCTTTCGAGTTTGAGGCCCTCTTCTTCCCCTCCAAAAGAAAAAAATAGGAAGCCTTGTCATCACCGACATGTTTTGGCTTTCATTGCATAAAGGAAAATATGAAGTTTCTGAACAGAAGCTTGGGAAATAGAATAACAAATTAACAAGTTTACCTCAAGAAATATTTACGTAACTTGCGGACGTTGAAGCCAACTCCAACATCTTCACTTACAAGACGTGGGTTCCACATGATGAGAGGTCTTGGCTAACAGAATTTTAGCAACACAAAAAAAAAAAATAGTGTAAGGAACGTCCCCTTTCTTAAGGAAAACATTTCAACTGAGATCAGTATTGTTCTAGTGAGTAACTAGTCGTGAAAAGCATATGGATCTTGTTCAATATTTTATGCTGCAGATTGTAACATCTGATTTTGCCAATGTTCAGAAGATGATGCCAGCAATGAAAGAATGCGCTTAAGGTCGTATCAAATCAACAGATTAGAAGGTGGTAGACTAAGCAAACAGAACCACAGGGCAGTGCATTGCTTGAAACATTGGCTAGGAGGGATAGAACAAAAGATGTCTGCTTTAAACTGCATCTATCAAACACATTTTCAGGTCCTAGGTTACTCGGCCAGGGCTATCCTATACTTTTACACCTGATGCCAATAAACCAGATAAAGGAAGGGGGTTTCTTAAGGTAGCTCAGTCAGATCTTTACAAAATGAATCCTAAAGAGCTGAAAAAGAAAAATGATTCGTATAACACATGAAAATTTAGAATAAGATTTGGTGGAGGTGGTTTTCCCTTGTCAGATACTTTTGGACACCCTGACACTCGTCATCCATGTCATGTGTCATTGTAAACTATTTATCAACAAATTATTCTCATAGAATTACTTCAAATCTTATCTTCAAGCAAGCAATTGAAAGGAGTAAGCAGCCACTGAGCGGGATTTATTTTACATATGAATCCAAATTAATCCTAAATTATGAGTGGATCAAATCGAAGTTTTTCTTCCATATCTATCAAATATTTTCCATTAAGCATCATTTGCTAAACAGAAGTCTTTCCATAGTCATCCATATGACTAAGCCCAACTTTCTTCAACTTGTCTACAAATAATTTGCCAGTGTTGAAAGTTGAAACCATATACGAGTGAAAGTAGTATCTCTCTGGAATTGATGTACAAATTGGAATCACATACTGTATCACCTGAAAGCTGAGATGCAATGCGCTCAACATATTCCAACATTTGATAATCAGGCAGTATCATAACCACAACTTCATCTTCATTGTCTACAGGCTTCCTGTCGCTTAAGCTGCATAATGAGTAGGATGTTAGTAAGTACAAAGTGCAACAATTTTAGAAGCAGACAATGATGCTTTCAAGCAGAATGGCTTTACGAGCACAATCATATATATAAAGAAGATACTCCTAGTGGCCGGTAATACAGAAAACTGATGATAGTATGTAGTGTAGCTAAGCTGCACAGAGGATGGGCAATCTATTTAATTAAAAGCATGGATGCTGAAATATAAATTGATCTCAATCTGATAATACAGAAGCAGAATGAAAGCGAGCAGAGATAACCAAAAACTACATAAAAGCACTAGTCTAATCTTCAAGACTCATAAGTATATTGCCAAACTACTCCGTACAGCATATACAGTATGCATAATGCTGAGAAACAAGATCACGTAATCAAATCACAAAGTTTCAGAGTTCTAATACAAAGGGTTATAAGCAGTAATTAAAGTTTAAATTAAGAAGAACAAGTACCTGGAAAACCCAAATCTGGCTTCTTTCCACTGATACTTTAAAAGAGCAGCTGCTCCAGCATCAGGAAATATCGCTCTCACTCTCTGAAAAATTGAATCAGCGAGCAATATTTAATAATGAATGCAATATCTATTGTTGAAGTTAAAAAAAAATGGTTTTCCATATAGTTTCCAACAGAACAGTTATTTCATTGCCTAAAACATGATCCCATGATAAATTCATATGCAGAAGAAAACAAAGGAATATGTTCAGAGTCAAACATGATCGCATCTCTATTATTACTGCAAACTCTAGAGCCCCTAATAGTTTCTCAGGACCCGCTCTCACATCTTTCGGTACATATTTTAACTAATAAAAACAATCAGAAGTTGCTTTACAACTAACATCATACTCTATATTACTCTCTCATTAAATGTTATTGTTATACAAGTCCAACACTTTAATAGTTTTCAATTATTTTCATATCACATTATTATATCAGTAAAAATAAAGTTTATTGAATTAAATGTTTGACTACTCACTTAATGAATACTATAATTTTATTTTGGAATATATTAAGTATGTAACATCTTACTTTAAATCTAAATTGTTCTTCAATCTAAATTTCTCCTCATCAATATACTTTTTATTAGCACATGCAGTGCACTTGCCAATGATCTAGTGGATAATACTGTGAAGTACCGCATACATAAGGTTACTCAACTTTTTACACTAGCCGACAAAGTATATTAGACCTCAAAGTATTTTCATCCACACATGTTTATTTTATGATCGAAATGTTCATACAATTGTGAAATTAACCAAATGATTGTAAGTCCTCTAACAGACTCACAGTGTATTAAAATATAGCTATTGCTATATTTGACAAAAAATATCGTTTACATTTTATTGTGTTTCTCATCTTTATCTTTTTTTCTACTTATTGTTTTGGCAACATTGAGCATAAATTTAAGCAACTATATGTCCAAACCTCAATTCCCGTCTCTTCAATTAGAGTCTCCAAAAAGATCCTTGATAATTCCCACAGCTCAGCTTGAGCACCTTCGGCATCAAGAAATTGTAATTGAGGAATCAAAAGTTCTACCTGTAATTAAACAAATTCGAACAGAAGAGCATATAATTCCTTCAAATTAAACAAAAAAAAGGAAATTTGAAAAGATAAATTAGTACCAAAAAAAATTCAAAAATTTACCATTGCTCTCATCCCTCCACTCGATAGGAACATTGCGCTCGCCATGCTCGACTGCCGAATCGCTCCCTCCAAATCCGAAGGCAAATCGCTGCACCAAGATTTCTTTTTAAACTAGAAAAAAAAAAAAATGGGGAAATTTTCTTTTTCAAAAAATGGCATGGTTTTGAAGGAACCTGTCTTGATCTGCCACTGACTCTTGCTCCTCTTGCTCCGAACCCGCCTCGGGCTGCGCGGTGGCGGGAGCTGACGTGGCGTCGGAGGTGTCGAACTTGCCGAACTTCGCGCGCGCGGACACTCTGCCACGTGGCGGGTGTGGGCGGCGTTGGGCGGCGGTTGGAAGGGGGACGGAGGTGTGGTTGCGATTTTGGGTGTGAAAATGGCAGTGCTGATAGAAAGAGAGCAGGAGAGAAGAAGGAGAAGAAGAAGCCATTTGTATTTTTATTTTTATTTTATTATTTTCTCAGACTTTTTTGCTCCCTCACTCCCTCCTCTCTCTCTCTCCTCTCCTCTCTCTGTTATCGTCTTCCGGTCGATTTTTCTTCTTTTTTCCTTTGAAGGACTCGCTTTTTTGAATTTTGGAGATTTCTGTGCCTGAGCTGCAAAAAGTAGATAGGTGAGGGTGTTTTTACAATTTTTAAGATTTTTTTGTCCTTAGTTTAATCTATTAGGGGTTAGGCTCTAACGGATAGTTGTAAGTGTTAAATAGTGATTTAATAAACTTGGCGGCATTTTATTTTCGTGTTTATTTGAACAATGCACTTCTTTCGTTTGTGTTAATTGTTTGTTTGATGCGGAAAAAAAAAAAAGAGAGAGAGACCACCGATAATAATGCAAACCAAGATTATTGTTGGAGTTTTAGCGTACTTCAAAATTTAATATTTCATTTAGTCTCACATTAAATGAAAAGAGACTTTACGATGCTTAAATATAATGTCTCTCTCCTAGCATGGTGCACGAGACAAAAAAAATAAGAGAACCTCACATGCGCTCAAGCACAACGAGACCCAGTCAACAAAAACGAGATAACCGAATCCGAAAAATCTTAATGCACATGTGCGCTAGCATCACAGCCGCAGGGGGTGCAAATTCAGATTTCAGAGCCTCACGGGTTTTTTTTAAATTGAAAATAAAAACTGAAATCCCTTTAGATCCTCTCTGAACGCTGCACAAGATTTGAGCAGCCGTTCAAACTCCTTTCGCTGCACAAAGTCATGCTCTCTGCCTAAGTTCTGCAGTGACAGCTGCCAAAGAGTAGACTTCATATTCTGCACAAGGCAAAAATTTTGTTCTCTGCCCAAGGATTATGTACTCAGCCCAAAGATAACAACTTCGTATCTCAAAATAGTTGCAGCTGCTGAATGGAAAATTAATGGAAGCTTCTTACCGGAGAAATCGAGGTCCATAACGACAACTTTTCAGCATAAATATCAGTTTAAATACAGGCGGCGTTTATGTATCCTGTGTTCTGTGTGTTTATCATGTTGATCTACATTTCACAGCAGCAAAGGATTTGCCACAGCCACAGGTTCCAGTGAGGGCATCACTGAAATCCAGCTGCATGCCATATAGAAATAGGAGGCTCTTGGGATCACAAACTGCAAAGAAACGAGAAAAAAATGAAAAACAAATTTCAAGTATAAAAAGGACATATTTTTAGTGAAAGATGATAAAATATGATATGGTTGTGTTGAAATATACATATCGTTGTCAAAGAAACTTCACGGGAACAAGTGACTCGTGATAGGGCTGTCAAGAGCATGAGACATGCCAGAACCAACAAAATCAGCGAAATTTTCTACCCTACATTGTTTTGTTTTGTTTTTTTCCTTCTGGGTGTGCATGTCCGTGTGGCCGTGAGCATACTCTTTAACATTACGACATCACTTATTTTCATTCAAAGGGCAAGATAGATTTTGATTGTGAAATCCACTACATGAAAATTCAAGTCATAAATCACAATGGAAGCGCTATGTTGCGCAGACACACGTTGGATGCCACCATAGGCGTGTCAGAGATGTATCTGCACCGACACAGAGATACTTCTCGGCTACGTGTTTGGCATGTCCAGACTCTCGGATACGTGTTTGGTAGTGTGGAGACTATTGGATTCAAGCTAGATGGAGTGTGGTTTTGAGGGTTGATGTAATGTCGGCTTAGACTTTATATGAAGTTCCATTCATGCAATTTGTCATTATGAACCTTGAGGTTCTAACATGTTCTTATCCTAAATCTTCACACACATTATATATTTATATATAATATTATTTCACCGTCATGTCCATGACGTATCCGTATTTTATGTTTTTTTTAAGATTTTCCATATCCGCGAATCTTTGTCTTGTCATGTCCTTGCAACATGGATGGAAGCATAAAATATATTATCACATGTACATAATAATAGTCATTATTTTTATAACTCAATGCAAAAAGAACAAAAAAAAAACACATTTCCACAGGTCGGCTGGATTAATCCTTTATACTTATTCAAAAAATATTATGGGCTCTTCCCCATGGAGGAGGAAGCATTACAAGAAAGGTTCCAATGTGTCTTTTTTGTTTGTTTGCGTGCATGTATTTTCATTTCTCTTGTGTCTTTCTTTCTGTTTCTTTGGGCCGTGTGTGCGTGTGTTTTGGGTTTTTGGGTTGAGGATGGGGATTGTTTGAGAAGAAAAAGGCTGCAACCATGGCAAAAGAGGAATTCAATCACCAAATTTCTCGAATAAAAGCAAGAGGCTCTACCACTGCAGTATTGGCACTCACTGGCAGACTAGTGTTGATACCATGGAAGTTTCAAAGTAATATCTATAGAAAGATAATAAGCACTTAATGTTTTATGGATTTGTATTTTAATGACATGAAGAAGCCTTTAAAGAACCAAACAGAAACCTAAAGGCAATGTCCTAAAAGAACTGGGCATAAAGAATTGTGGACCTGAACGGAGGTTACGACATATATATGTACAAAAGGGAGTTAACAGATATCTTATCCAAGAATAACTGCCTGAACACCTAGAAATACTTAATGGGTTGCAAATGTGTAACATGATGAGGCATGGTGTGAGGGAACAGGTTGCTTTGGAAAGAAATCATTGTGTAGGCTTCCACAGGAGTCCTGACAACTGATTAGTAACGTATGTAAATAAAAGATAATCAGAGCAATTTAATAACTATGATCTAATAACAAACCCCACTATAAATTTATAAACTGGATAAAATTAGTGTAGATCAGAAATAACATTAAACTAACATCCAGGTTCAAAATTTATTTGGAAAGTGTAGAGTGCAATATGAGGGCAGTTATTCATGAATATAAAATTGCCAGTAACATGGAACTAAATAGACCCTGTAGCTTTTAGTCTATTCCAATCAGACAAACCAATGACTTTCAACGCAAAGTCAGCCCTCAATTATCCCACAAAATGAGCTCTTAATTATGCTAAGATGAAACATTCTATGAGTTTCCAGGAAACCAATATGGCCAAAATAGTACGAAATATTTTTTGCGGGAATACAAAAAAAAAAAAAAAAAAAAAAAAAAAATCAAGCATGTCAAATAGCAGGTCTCAAACCTCAAATGAGGTTCCCTAAAAAAGACACTACTCAAGGCATGACTTGTCATTCTCAAAGAAAATGAAGAAGTGGAACGAGAGGACAAAGCTGCTGTATTTGTCATACTGGACTGTTTTTATGAAACTTTTTTCTATTTTGTGTGTTTGTGTGTGGGCGCGCTCGTTTTTTGGCTGCTGGTGGTAGAAAAGGCTTCCAACATGCAACAGAGCAACAGTTCTTCATTTGTTTCTGTGGCTTTTTTTCGTTTGTGAGAAGCTTTTTTCTGTCCCCCCCCCCCCCCCCCCCCCCCCCCCCCCCCCCAACCCCAATGGAGTTGCTAGTGTGGTAGGTTGTGTACACAGCTAATAGCCCACGGTTATATAGAGGGTAGTAATAGTAATACTAACAAGGAAACGGGGTTGTTAGTGTGGTAAGTCATGTATGCAGGTCACACACCACAATACATTGGGATTTACAGTAACAGAGAGACGGGGTTGCTAGTGTGGTTACCATGCAGGTTGCAAGCCACAATATATAGTGTAATAATACTAATAATTAATAAACTAGAAACATAGGTAAAGCACCTGTTGCATAGTGCTCTAAATTACGGATACATAACCTGCTGGTATTTAAATTTTTCACCTCTAGTTGGCAATGCCTAAATATTTCACCTCTAGTTGTTTCCTAGGTTATTCACAACTTCAAAAACATGCAACTTATAAATATTAGCAAATGTCGCAGATAGCTAACAATATATTATAAATCACTTCCATTGCTCTCTGCACTTCTTTTTCTTTTCTGTTCTTTTTTTTTTTTTTGGGTAGCCCTTTCAGCCCTTGAGATGTCTCTACTTGTTCTGTTTCTGAATCACCAGTATCTGCAATTGTACATGGTCCTACAGACTTCCACACTAAGCATATTATTCTCATCACAAAATATTGAAAAGTTTAAACCACAACTTTTCTTGTTCAGTGTGCTTGATGGAGAATTTCAATTGTCCATCCATATATTATTTTTTTTGTGGTGGATGGGGTTGGCGTGGGGGGGGGGGGGGGGGGGGGGGGGTGGGGGGGGTTGGGGGGGTTTACAAAAACTGTTTGGACTGCTTAACATGGCAGGATATCACAAAAATCATGCTCTAAGAAATCACATTACATAGATGATCAACGATAATCTCTTTGAAATATTAAACTATTAATTATTAAAGAACAAAGAGCTCAATCATGATCTGAAACATGGGGCAACAATGCAAATAATTATTTTTGTAAAAGCCGCATCATATTATGATGTCAGGCAGATGAAACCAGCTAGGCAGTTAACATGGTATTGATGAAGATTATAAACTCCAACAGCACAATGGTTCGCTTTATATAAAAAAAAAAAGATCTTTATATTGTCTGGCATGCCATGTGAGTATCAAAGAGTCGGTTTGAAATTAAGACCCGTGTGCCAAAGACAAAGATTAAAGTTTCTATGTTGATTTGCTTGCATTAATCTTATATATGTCCCCGGCTACTTGAAACTAAATGATCTTCTATGTGATGTGATCCACCTAATCTTATCTGCAAGCATCTTAGGCATATGGTTCCATTGTTTTACTAATTACTACAGCTGATACCGAATTACTTTAACATCCAATAATTATGTTCTTTCAGAGGAAGGACCAGTGTAAATTAATCAATGCTGGGTCTCAATGATATAACCTTCTAAAGGTATCCTGATGTACGGGTCATTGTTTAATTCTCTAGTACTTTTTTACTGAATTAATCATGTCCGCAGTCAAGCCCAAACCACTTGCTACATAATGTCATTAAATCTTCACTAATGTTTAATGGAAACAAGTCTCCAAATATCATTCTGTTATTCAGTTCATATCGCTTGATGAATAATAACTACAAGTCATTGACTTGTTCACTCACTTGAATATAGATCAGAATTACAGGTTTCAGAATAAGACAAAATTCTAAACTGGAAGAAGTAATACTGCAGTCTTGTTACTTTATGTGGGGATTTTGATAGACTAGTGTTGGTGTTTAATCATTCTCAGTGTTTTTATGTTCATAAAAAAAAAATTATTCATTTCTAAACCACTCATTTATCTTCTGGGATTAGTTTCTTGCTAACCTTAATGGAATCAGTATTTAGATCTCGTAGTCTATTCAGTTCATTGATAAGTCTTAAATGAGGTATTGAGTAAATTGATTCGGATGCTCTAGGAGAGAGCTTTTTAATATGGTTGAACATTTCTTACATTCCGAAAGTAAAAAAGGAAAGTCAACTAAATGGGGCAGGGCTATTTTTTGATTGTGGACCATGGTTATTCATGCAAAAGGCTACTTTCAGAATATTAATCTAACAGCTCGAAAGACAAGACCACTTCAACAGCCCCATGCCAGAGATATATAACTGCTCAACCATTTCAAGAACCATAACCACAATTCATTTCCACAATAAGTTTGCTATTAATAAAGCCTTTAAAACCATATGCTATCTATAGTTATGTCATCTGGCCTTGTATTCACTCAAAAAAATTCCTGCACTATGTTTCCTATTTAAGATTATTAATACGAGTATTAAAATAGTAGAAATGTTTATACCCTTCCATAAAATAATTAGTTCTCTGGTTTTGCATGAGCATCGTTCTTAGATTATATATGCCATACAGATAATAACTGGTAAAGGATTCTTAGAAGAACAAAATGGCCATACCAATCACAAAACCGCTGTATTCCACGTCTGGTCTTGCATTAGCTCGACTCTCAAACTCCATAGTATACGACATGCCAGAACATCCACCTTGCTTGACTCCAATTCTTAAGCACAAGTCGTCATTCTTTTCAGATCTCATCTTATTTACATGGTTCAGTGCCTTTTCAGTCAAAGAAATTGCAGATGCAATGCTACCAGATGCTGGTGCTGCTGATACATTGAAGGATGAAGTATAAGAATTTACATTCCAGCAGCAAAACATTGACAAATAACCACATGCCCTTTTAATAATTCATTACCCAATTTGCATCCACAATAACGAAAAGTTCCAGAAGGATGGTGCACTGAACGAACTTATTGCGGCTTATGTAGTAAAGGTTAACCTGAGTTCTTTATAAGTCAATTTTTACCGCAACAAACATGCTATAAATTACAAAATCTCAGTGATAGATAAATAACATTCATAACTCAATGAGGAGAGTAATGTATAGTCCTCAGGCCTCACGGAATCACAGCTTTAAAAAAGAAACTAAGGTCATATTATGTAGAGAGAGGATCAAAATCTAGATGATAGAGTTTTTTAACTCATGTAGGAGAAGAGGAAATTGTATTTGTATTTTGCAGAAAAACAAACAAGCCATCAGAACGGTCGACCGACGTGCAAACATATGCACATTGTGCACTCTGTGTTTAATATATAGTGGAGGCTCCTCTGCCGGTCAACCGGCAGTCGGGTATGTTTCTTTGCTAGGGTATGAGAGAGAGATTCCTCTTCCCCCTTTGTAAAAGTTATAAATCATCAACAGATCTCTATCTTCTGCCTCAAAGACTTAGACATCTTGTCGAATCTCGTTATATGCTTGTCTCTCCTTCTTGTTTGGGCTATCTGTGATCTAGGGTTGTGTCTTTGGCTGGTTCCAGGTTCAACAAGGGGCATCAGAGCTCTAGGCAACGCTTGGACCTCGTTTGATGGAGTGATCTTGGAAGCTTGGATTTTATAGATCTGAGACTTTCATGGGATAAAAATCAGATTTTATCATATTGGATCTCATCTTAAATCTTTTGGTGGAAAGATCATTGAAACTCTTCTTAGGATTTCAATTAGAGGTAAAAATCTGAACTTTGTCATTTGTAATTTCATTCCATAGTTGTTTCGCCTTTTTTGGTGGAGAATATTAGAGAAATAGCCAGAGAAATATCCGATAAGAGTGATTCTTTTGTTGTTAAGAACAATCAGAATGTTCACCACTTAAATATTGATGTGGTGAAGTTTGATGGCACAAATAATTTTAGATTGTGGAGATGAGAAGTATTGGATGCGCTAAATGCGCAGAATTTGAAAAATATTCTTGGAGTCTATTTGCTTGTCGTAATTGGCCGCAATTCGTAAGTCGTAATCGGTAAACTCTTTTACAGTTGTAATGAGTTACATGCATGTAGGTTTTACGATATTTGATTGGTAATATAAAATTGTAAGTGAGAAAATGTATTTTGTTTTGCGGTGTTTAATTGTTATAATGTGTAAGTCGTAAGTGAAAAAGTTGATCACAAAATTAACTGTTTGGGGATTTAAAATTTTAAATATTGCAAATAAATACTAAAAATATTAAATATTAAAAAAATAATATTAATATAAAAATAATACAAATTTGCATGACCGCAAAATTAACTGTAAGTAGGTTATAAGTGAGTAGTAATTGGGTTGCAAGTGAGTGGTAATTGAGTTGCATAATTTTTTTACGAATTAAGGTCCAAACAAACACCATAGTTGTAATTGGACTGTAAGTCATTTACGAATTACAGCCTTTTACAGTCTTCTACGCAAAACAAACAGCCTCTTGAGCTTCAAGAGAGATCGGTAGAAGTAAATTAGAAGATTTGAAAGAAGATGAATAGGATGTTGTGTAACATCATTAGTTCTTACTTAACACAAGATCTAAAGTATGATGTTATGAATGAGACTCCTGCAAAGAAGAGTTGAGAGACTCTCGCGAGCAAGTACGTGACGAAGAGCGTCGAGAACCGCTTGCATTGGAAGATGAGACTTTATTGTTTCCAGTTGAAGAGGAAAACCTCCATTAGTGATCACATCAACAGCTACATGAAGTTTCTCGCAGATTTGACGAAATTGAATGTACTGATCGAGGATGAAGACAAAGCGTTAATATTATTGAGTTCTCTCCCTTATGAGGGATATGAGACTTTTGTGCTAACCTTGATCAATGGGAGAACATCCCTTAGCTACAGTGAGGTGACCAATACTCTTGTGAATCTTGAATTGAGGAGGAAAGACAGAGTGTTATTCCAGTGACACATCAGCAGATGCATTAGTTACGAGAGAAAGTAGTCCAAACCGAAGAAGAGAAAATCAGTAAAGATCCAACTGGAAGCTCATGGTTGATAATCGCAAATTGAAAAATAATCAGTGTGCTTTTTGTAAAGAAGGACACTTGATGAGTGATTGTCCAATGCTCAATAAGTTGAAGAAAGAGTCACGATCACAGGCCAATATCACGAAGTCGGATGGTAATGATTCTGACTCTTCTTACTTTTTATTTTTTATTACACCATCAGGTTGTCATTCAGATGCATCTAGTGGGTATTGGATATGGGCTCTACCTACCATATTTGTCCCAAAAGAGAGTTGTTTGCTAGCTTTGAGGAGCTGGATGAGGTTTGATGTCCATGGGAGACGATCACACATGTCGATTGGTTAGTAAGGGTATTATTCGTATCAAATATATAATAGGACAATGAAAGAGTTAAAAGATGTGAGATATATTCCTCGTATGACGAAGAACTTGATCTCAGTTGGAGCTTTAGAAGTAGAGGGCCTAAGAGAGACTCTTGAAGAAGGCGTTCTCAAGATGTCTAGCAGCTCATTGGTTGTTCTGAAGGGCATTAGAAGCAATAACGTGTACTATTTGATGGGTAATGCAGTTACTGGATTGGCGTCTTCAGAACAGTTAGATGGCGATTCTACCATTATGGCATAGAAGGGTCGAACAAGTTAGCTTGAAGTCAGATCAAGCATTGAAAGGTGCATCGACTTGTCATTTAAAATCACGTGACAGTTATGTTCTGGACAAGAAGAAGGTGAAATTCGGCACCATTACTCATCATTTACATGGTCTTCTTGATTGTGTTCGCGTGAAAGTTTGGGGTCCTACCAAGACTGCATCCCTCGAAGGCTATCAGTACTTTGTCTCTATTGTAGATGATTATTTCAGGCATTGTTCGATATATTCTATGAGACAGAGTTGAACTCCTAAAGTTATTGGTGAAGTGAAAGAAGCTGATGGAGAATTAGACAGGTAGGAAGATCAAGGTGCTCCGGTATGATCGTGTTGAAGTTTACAAGGATTTTTTCCTGCAATTTGACTAAAACAATGGTAGCTACTTCACAAATGAGAAAGTTGATGTAGCAAAGAGATGAACTGTGCCATATTGGAGAAGGTTCAGTATTTATTATTTAATGCATCGTTAGACAAATCGTTTTGAGCTGAGGCGATTATGAATACTAGTCATCTTTTGAATTGGCTACCGACGACTGCGATTGGAGGTAAGAATCCGTTGAAATTTTGGTCAGGTGGAACTGCTCGTGACCATGATTCGCTTAGAATATTTGGTTGTCCAGCCTATGTTGATGTCAAGAAAGTACCCTAAAGTGAACAAATTGGTGTTTTTGGGATACAAGAAAAACTTGAAAGGCTACAAGTCATGGGATCCGAAAAACGGAAAATTTATCTCGAGCAGACATGTCACAGTGGATGAGTCTTCGATAGTGAAGCCTACCGTCTCCCAGCATGTGGAGACAATGAAGACCAAGTTGTATTATCGCAACGAATAGAGAGTGATGCTACTCCACGACGTCTAATAGGTTCAGTATCGTTTGGGATTTCATCGGTTGTGGCACTGGGTGGAGATCAAGTAGCCGATATGGAATATGTTGAAAAGTTGGCTCAGTTGCAGCTAGAAGAACCAAAAGGAATCCGTGAAAGTGGATTGTAAAGAAGCATGAATGTCATGTTGATGAGGTTCATATGACTCAGTTTATTGGGTTCATTGCTGCAAAGAAGGAAGTTGGTTGAGCTCTGTGGAGCTCATTTGGATGAACTACGTAAGGTTTGATCCCTTGAGCAAGGGTTACATAGACAGCCGTAATGGTGCAGCCCATTTGAGAAGTCGATCGTGGTGGCTTGGTCTACTCGGCGGAGATCGTGTGTCGATCTCGTGGCGGAGTAATGTGTCAATCTCGGAGCAGCGGTGGATTATTTGGTATTCAACTCAGATTTGTGAAAACTTCACAGAGGTGGAGAATTGTAGATAGAGGATCAAAATCTAGATAATAAAAGTTTTTTTAACTCATGTAAGGGGGGAGAGGAAATTGTATTTGTATTTTGCAGAAAAACAGACATGGCATCAAAACGGTCGACCGACATGCAAATATATGCACATTATGCAAGGTCGACCGACCCACTCTCTGGATTTTACAAAGAGTGAAATGATGCCAGTCGAACGACCGAGCGATCGAATGACCCACTCTCTGGATTTCACAGAGAGTGGGGATTTCACAGAGAGTGGCGAGATGTCAGTCGGTCGACCGACCCACTCTCTGTGTTTAACAGAGAGTGGTGGCTCCTGTGCCGATCGACCGCCCGGTCGACCGGCGGTCGGGATGCGCAGACCCCGACCCAATGAGTTTTTCAGCCTCTCTCTCCTCCTTTCTATAAATAGGGAGGTGTGTTTCTTTGCTAGAGTACGAGAGAAAGAGATTCATCTTCCCCCTTTGTATAAATCATCAATAGATATATCTCTCTATTATGTCTCAGGGGCGTAGGCATCTTATCGAACCTCATTATATACTTGTGTCTCCTTCTTGCTTGTGTCTCCTTGTTTGGGTTGTTTGTGATCTAAGGTTGTGCCTTTGGCTGGTTCGAGGTTCAACATATTAAACGATCAAAATGACATTAGAATTATTCAAATGTGTTGCATAAAAAGAGTGCCAGTCAAATAATCTGCTTACAATTAACATTTTTTGAAAGTTAAATTTTTTAACCACATTCGACACCACACAACTCACCTTATTGCCAATAACCGAAAAGGAACGAACTTTTACATATAAAACCCCACTTAAAATGGCACAATAAACAGTAAATCCTTATAAAATTCCTATTTACGGTTATATTGTTCAAAAGGGCCTCTTTCAAATTATATTCACAAGGTTTCTACTGTGATTCAGATCTGATAAAAAAAAACGGAACCAATTGAACTGCAACTACAAATCGCATAAAATTATGATGATGATTGTACCAATCATAATTAGTAGTAAATAATTAGGGACGATGAAGGATCATCACCTGCCGCAGCGCTGCATCGAACGGCTAGAGAGATGCCGCCACCGCCGCCGCCGCCGCGGTGGCGGTTGTCGAGGCGAAGAGCAGAATCCCTCGGATTGAAGGAGGAGGAACGGCCGGCGGAGCGAGCCCCAGGATTCGCGCGGGAGATGACAGGGCCAGTGAGAGTTCCAGAGAGAAGAGCCATGAGAGAGAGCTCTGCTCGATTATTCCAGAAACAAAAGTCTCTCTCTCTCTCTATTTTCTCTCCACAAATTTGTTCATTTATTTATTTATTTTTCCAAATAGAGGGAGAAAAAATTGGGAAGAAAGAAAATGATAGCGGTGGAAGCGAAAAATACAAGGGAGCGAAAAATTGAGGCCTCAGAACACAACAATACTGACAAAGGTGAAGATTATCGACTACTGTTGTATATTATAATTCCAACAAATATCACCTAATTGGAGCGAAAAATAGGATGGATCGCGAAAACACAAAAAAAACAAAAACAAAAACAAAATTAAAATTAAAATTTTCAAAAAAATAAAAAGATGAACATGGAAAGGCTGGGCATTTTAATTCTCATCAACAAAGGTTACATTCTATCAATAATAAACTATGAAACAAGATACATAGATCTCACTACAACATTAATACACGAAGAATATTTGCAAAAAAAAAAAAAAAAACCTCAACCTCTCTGTTTGTGCCTGTGTACTTGCTTCATCGTCAGAAAAGAATAATCTTACATATAAAAAGCAACAAACCGCTCTGTTTGTAGCTCAGCATGAAGAATTCGCAGACTGCACCGTGCTCCAAGGGATATTGGGAGCCATTGCAGGCATCTGCCCCATGCCAAATGAGGCCCAGCCTGAGCCACCTGCTGGGTGATGGGCACCAAAGCTGCAACAGATTGTGCCGGGGACCAGGTGGTTGTGGACTCCTTCATACGTTGTGATCACATAGCGAGGGTCTTCGCGGTCCCTCTCGACTCTCTTCTTCACGCCGCAGCCTTCACTGGAGCACCTATAGTAGTTCCTGCAGACATGCACCATGTCTGATCAGATAATGTGCCTTCAATATATGAACTATGTTCTTATACTGAAAAGAAAGTTGAATTTTTTTTTTTTTTTACATGCTTTTGTCTTGAAATGAAAATTGTACTTGGTTTCGAAGAGACGAGAATTTTACCTCGGGTTAGGACTGTTCTTCACTGATTTCTTCCCATACTTCCTCCACTTGAACCCATCATCTAAAATCTCCACCTCGGACTTCATTCTAAATCCAATCCTATGCCCAGCATCCATCCTCATCCTCTTCACATCCCTCTCGTTCCTACAAGAAAGAAAAACATCGCCATGAACAACAAGTTAGCAAACAAGAAACTAGCAAGCCAATGCCGAAATCAAACAAGTTCATCATAGCATCATACTACATACATAGGATCACTGTTTCCAGCCATAACCTGCCGCGATAAATCCTCCAACTCTCCTTCATTGAATGCCATGTAATCCGAGACTTCAATCCCCGGGTGGTCTGATCCATTGGTGGAAGAACCCTCGAATCCGTGATCAATGGGGAGGGCATTGGCTAGCAACTGAGTGAAGTCCAAGAGATCAGCCGCCATTGCCATCAAAAACTCAATCAGCAAGACTTAAGGTTGGTGGGTGACACACATGGTTTATTTATATACCGATGATGTTGATTTGCAGGCCCCCATTTCCATGGGATCCTTCCTACTGAGGTGGCGGGAAAGTTCTCGGATGGACCACGTGTCAATTTCGCCCGATGCTGCAGGCCCCAGTCGAGAAATTGACTTCAAAACAGCAGAACAGGGTCTCTGAGTGATCCTGAAATGGTTAGAAAAGTAGAATCCACGACTCTAACTCTTGTTATGTATGTAGCTTTGCTTTGCTTTCTGATTGCTGAGATGAAAAAAACTGATACTGACAGGTTCCAATCTTCGTGTTTCCAAATACAGCACGTTTTCAGAATTCAAGAGTATAGAATCACAATGCTAAAGGCTTAATCTGAAATTGACATGCAAATTATTTAATAACAGGAGGCTTTGAACAGAAATCTTGATATATTTCATTATGTGGTCCTCCTACATTTTAGTAATAGTCACAATCTATCATTGTTACAGGTTATGGGTTAGAAAAATATAATTCATATGTATCTTAGATTAAAAGCAGAGGATAAAGAAATCGCGAAAGAAAAGAAAGCAAAGAAAGAAACAGGGGAACCAGTGTGGACAGAACATTTGGATAAACAAATTAACCTCAATCAACAAGCTAGAAATTCAAAGTTAAAAGCATTTGACTGCCAAAGGTGTTGTTTTCAGAAAACTTATAAAATTATTAAGCCCTTATCGCAGGAAAAGAAAATAAAGTATGTACACTGAACCTCAAAATGCATCACCATCAAAGGATAAAATCGCATTTCCGCCTGTTCATCATAATGTGCGCATTAAAACAAGGGGTGATTGGTGATGCAGTGATGGTGGTGTTTGACCGAAGGGGAAAACTACGATTCAAATCCTGGAATTGTCACTAAAGTGCGCATATTTCTCAGAAAATCATATTGTGCATTCGAGGTTGGGGGGGAAATAACAAATAAAGATTATTTTGTACAAATTTGAAGATATCTATAGGCTTCATGGTTTCATAATCTTCCAACATTAAGTAATTGTCACACTCTAGCAGTCTCCACTTTTGATGCATATATATTTCAGTAGAACATGTATGTTCCTTTTTTCTGAGTCAAGCATACAAAAATAGTTTGCCTTGGTCATATTCACAAAGAAAATAGCGAGTACAACAGGATCAAAATATCGATACATGATATCTTCGCTGTTTTCTCTTCAAAATGAAGGCCAACAAAATTGGTTCACAGAAAATTAAATGTGCGCCATCAAAGATTAAGACTCGGAATCACATTTTCACATAACTAAAGCATTTGAAAGTAACGGTTATATGTATGTTACAGAATTATGGCATGTACATTACGATGAAGAAGGAACAAGAAGACAGAATTTCACAACTTGAGTTCAAATTCGAACACAGAAGAAACAAAATATGTGTCAAGGTTTATAATGTATTCGTCTGAAAGGGTTTTCTATATTTGTGTCCGATCAGAGTCTAAGGGTATAAAATTCCTCTTTGTTTACAAAGATCAAACCTTAGTCGCCAATTTTCGGATAAGATCCTGAAAGACATAATAATAAACATCCGTGCACGGCATTCAGTTCAGGAAATCGGCCACCAACAAATATAAACATCCATGGTGCACTTGCATCCATCGAAGATCTTTCAGCTGATCTACATCAAGTTTAACAAACTTGGAATTTATTGGCGGCCAACAAAAAAAAAGTCTCCATCGAAGAAATTCGATAGAAACCATTCCCTAATAAATAAATGGCCCACAAACTCTTAACGATTTGTACTGCTGCTACGTTGTCTCTATCATTGCGCTGGTAGCAAAATGCACAATCATCTTCGAATCCAGCCCCCTCTGTGCTAAGTTACAAAGATATGAATGAAACCCAATCGAGACGCTCACAGATGTCCCATCAAAACACAACATTCCTAACTGAGAACAGTATCCTGATTTTGTCAGCTTGACAGTCCCACAGCCGCCTCGTGAATTATCAGAGAGACGCTAACAGATGTCTGATCGAAACACAACTTTCCTAACGGAGAACAGTCCTGATTTTATCAGCCTGACAGTCCCAGCCGCCTCGTGAACTAACTATCAGAGATACAGTTTACAGATAAACAAGGATTAATTAAAATATGTCGCTAATGAAGCCTAACTCTCTAGCTTTTCCTAATTCGAACTGATAGCTAGTGGCCACGTACCTAAGTTGCAAATACCTGCAAGCTCCTCTCGCTATCTCGCCAAGGAAACTTCCTTGAAGCCGGAAAAAAAAAAATGGAGAACGATTCGGGATTGAAAATGATCGTCAGCCCTTGTGAAAACTAACAAACAGCCTTCCAAGCAACTTCTAGGTCTCAGTTGAGGAGGCTATGATCACCAACCCTGAACAGAGATCTATTCACTAATGCAACGATTGATTCCTCTACCACCACCACAAACTTTTTACTAAAAGGATTGATACGTTAACGAAGTCAGCTATTTGCACATGCTCAATTTCTGTGGCTTCTGGAAGACGAGGACTTGACCATTGAAGTATCTCCCAAAGTTTGGATGCAGCTCAAAATAGCCTGGCTCAATCAAACTCAGCCAATTTGCATGAGTTCAGAGGTTTACTTGGCAAAATTCAAGTTTCAGAACCTTAAAAGTCAGGTGCAGATGATTAATGATCTCTTCCTCAATCAACCTGAAAAACTTGGTTGAGCTTGAAACCCTGAGAGCTTTTTGGATTTGAAGTTTTCTAAATTGTAGCTTATTTTAAGTTATAATTAGAGGTTTGCAAACTACTGAAGTTTTCTAAACTATAGTTTAGGCAAACAGACTTGGACTTAGAGAAAACTACAGTTAAGACCAACTTTTGTAGGTAGCTAGCTATAGTTGAGAAAACTACGAACACAGCCTCAGCTTGATTTTTTTGGAATTAACTCTTGAGAACTACAGTTTGATAAACCCTGAGCTAAACTTAGACACAGATTTATCCCTGTTCTCTTCCTACTCTAAACTAGAGAGGGTTACTCAGATTCAAAATTTCAGAACTATACGCTTAGGAATAAACCAAGGTCTTCACCGAATACGTATTTGGCTACTTAGGTCTAAATCAATGGTCACCAAAGTCCTGAGAATATCTTTTGATGCGTGTTACAGAAAATCTCTGCTCAGAATTTGGAAGGGTGCCCCTTCAGCAGGGCAACTTGAACAGAGGCAGGGTTTTCGACCAACCACGTGGCGGCCTAAACTACACTTAATCAGTGAGACAAGTCTCATGGATAAGATTCTCTACTAACAAATGAATGAAGAATAGTGGACAAGTCACTCCTTAGTCCATCCAATCTGTATCATCTCCGAAGAGCAGTTTTCTACTGAGACCTGAAATTGTTGAGAAGTTCCTCATACACACCAACATTCTCCAAGTGCTTCAGATGTCGACATACTTCATCGCGATACTTCAGTCAGTGTACTCAAATCCTTCATGTCCAAGGAACAGCTATGCATGCATCTTAAATTTGCTAGTATCATGTCTCATCAACCGCTTAATGACATCGAGAGAGCATGTCTACAACACTGAAACACTCTGGATCCATATCCCAACCCAGTTCTTCCTGCTGACTCGTTTGATGCAGATGGGTTTGTGAAACTTGGAACAAAGATGGAGCCAAAGCAAACCAGTTTCAAACAAATTCCAGCATATTTGGAGAACAAATTTCCTATAGCCTATTGCCCTGTCAATTTAAAAGAATCAAGTTAGAAGCCAGTCAACTCACAACAAGAAATTGAGAGAGTCCGGGGAAAAAAGTTCCATCTTTTACAAGATCTTAATGGGGACAAGTAGCAAGCTGCAACTATTCAAAGTTTACAATTTCACTGAGGTTCACATTTATCAAAAGACATTAGAATTGGCTTTGGCTCAGATTTTGGGTTCATTTTCTCAAGACATTCATGAATCAAACAACCAAAATGAATAAAACAGATTGGACTCTTGAGTTAAAAGGAAAAAACCTAGATCCAGACCCAAATCACTTTTACACATGAAGCAATAAACCCCAAGAGGCTTATTATTCCTTCTCCCAACTTTAATTGATATTGTTTTTAATGCTTATAGATACAAATATCTCCTATCTGTTTCCTTTCCAATGGTCACTTAATTTTCCTAATAAGACAATAGAATTGTTGAAAGATAGGAAATAAAGCAAACTCGATAGTGCAAATCAAATAAGACAAGAAAGGCCAACTCAATTGGCCGAGGAAACTGAAAAGTTTCTTCAATCAAACTATAGTAGTTGCATCAATGACATTTCTCATCATTTTTTCTCTTCGATATAAAAATAATAAAAGAAGCATCCAGTTGCCAACATTTTGCTAAAAGCCATCTTTTTGGAAGTAAATTTATATAGGGGAAACAAAGACACAACAATCCAATATATTGATCGACAACTAGACTAGTTATTATGCGTGATGAAACATCAATACTTACTGGAGTTACAACTAAGAGCCATGAACTAAACATAGTAGAAGAATACAAGAAGATGACCATCCAGACTCTGAACAGCAAGAGTACATAATAAAGTAAACCACCTGAAACTTTAAGAAATGGTGGCTTTTCAACTTTCACTGAAATTGTTGTTATACACAGGAGACATAACAAGGAAAAATGATGCAGAACATTTGAGTACAGCTTCACTTTTTCTTTTTTTTTTCCTTGAAAGATGAAAATGTCGAGAGAAACTAGTTACACACCTAGACCATGTGATTACCTGTGGGTGTATTCTAAAACAGCTAAAGTATCCTACGATGATGATGACCTTGAAGAAGGGCCTGGACCTGCAGATAAGCTCCTCACCGCAACCTTGACTGCAGCCACAGCACTGAGCTGTCTCATCTTTGGGCTTAGCCCATGCGCATCCTTGCTATTTTCATTAATATGAACCCCAACATAGAACGCAATCTGAAGGAAAAAAAAAAAAATCAAAATCTAAGACCGCAATATTCTTGGTAGTGACCCATCCATCATGATGCATTACATTCTTAGGCCTACAAAATCTGTAAGACTTTCATTGATGGATAGTGTTTGGTTCAAATCAATGCAATGTCCTAGAGCAATCAACCAGTATTTGATGGTATTAGGAAATTGCCCAGCACAACTACCAATGTACCATAATATTATCTAAAGCCTTCTCCCATCAAAATGGGATCGGCTATGGAGCACAAGGCTCCATGAAATATCTAATAATGTTTTACAACTGTCTGTCCACCTAACGTCAACCTTCTCTTGATAAGCGCCAAGTTCATGGTGAGGAAACTAATGGATATCAAGGACTTGCCATAATATAAAAAGATTAATTTGGCATCCTCTGAGTTCTCCTGGAACTCTACAAAAAGACCAGTTTAGGTCCTCCGTTCTTTTAGACCGAGGGAAAAGGTGTAAAAGAAGGACAGAGATGATGTATATGGCATCACACTCAACTCAGAAGTATACATACAGCCAAATAAAACACGTTCCCAAAGAGCAGGTAGCTTGGAAATATAAAAGTTTCACTCTCTAAGAGAGAACCAATTAAAAGATTATGAGAATAAACTTAAAATTTTAATTTGACAGAGAGGTGAAGTGATAAACAAAGACCTTGCCAGTTGCATTTCGTACAGGTGATATGTGAAGAAGGTTCCAGAATGAGCTTTCATCTTTCCTGAAATTTGAAGTAACAACTGCAACAGTTACCTAAGCCCAGAGTAGGGAGCTCTGGGTCACAGAGCTGCGTATAGTCTTAAGGGAAATATGCACCTGTAATTCAACACCCGTACCGTGCAAGCTTGGTCTGCTTGAATGCTGTCCTTTATCTACAATGTGGCAGAAAAAGAGTGAGGAGATGGCAACCTACCAGTCTTGCAGAAAAGGCTACAATAGCTTTAGTGATCATTTACCTCTTGTAAGACTTCTACATCTGTACCAGGTCCGTTTAAAAATCTACAATTTCGCCCAAAACTTCATGCCTGGAGTAACCTACAAGAAACATAATTATTTCAGATGATAGTGTGCTCACATCAGCAACTTTCTCACAGTAATGTTCATGATGTAGGAATAAAAATAAACAGCAGCAGACAATTTGCACTTGCATGATTGTGAGATCAAATCTTGTTATAGAAAGATGAGGTTTCAAGGCATTTTCTATGCATACCTCACACCTTTGCTTAGAACATCCTAAGGTTGAAAGTGACATGAATGCCTCATGATAGCAAGCAAAGCACAGTCCTCGACAAGATTTTCTTGCATGGCTATAATGACTATCTACGACCATGGTTTGAAGGGTTTTCTTCTTGGGAAAAAAAGTGTTTGGGGGCAGACTCCATAATAACCCAAAGATTGACTTTATAAACAATGAAACACAGTAGTCCACCGACTATTTTAAATTAAAAAGAATGCAGGAGGAGAGTGGGGTGAGCGAGCTGGTGTGTGCGCACACGTGATAGGTGTTCAAGGCAAGTTATCATGAGACTGTGCTTTTATCTTGAAATAATAGCAGGTTATAGTTAAAAGGAAACAAGAATCTATTGGTTCAAATAGGGAACAAACTACATGAGCTGGTTCTTTAACTTTTTTTCTCCCTTTCCTTTTTTCTTTCGTCTTTCTTTTTCTTTGGCGAGAGCTATGCCCCTCCCCCCACCCAGCCCCACCCAACTTTCCAAGTACCTTTATGGTCTTAGATGCCTATATTTGAACATGTACTTGAACAAGATTCAAGGCAATTAATCATAATATTGTGCTTTTATCTTGAAACAATAGTGGATTATGGTCACAATGTAACAGGGTCCATTGGTTCAACTAGGGGAACACAGGGTTCATTCAACGTGGGGAACACAGGGTTCATTAGTTCATTCAAGTAACAAAATAAACTTTACACTAATTTTGGCTCGGTAAGTAGCCATGAGTTTCACATTAGCTGGGGATCAACCTTGACCTTCAGACTTGCAAAGGGAAGGATTGTACCAAGAACATTTACTAATTACTACATAGGGTACAGCGGAAGTGCATGTTAATGTATTTATATTCATATTTGTTTTTGTGACCAAATATAAATCTGGATCTTTATCTGTCATGAAATCATAAGGAATATATTCATATATACAAGAGCTCATGGACCCAGGAAACAGCATAGGAAATATGTGGTTATTAGAGTTCAGTAAGCACCCTAAAATTTTATCTTAGCCCATGGGAGACAACCTGCCATTCATGCGGGTGAGAATCCGGTCAAAATTGTTCACTAACTTCTCTGCCATTCCTGAAGCTAAGGGCCGGTATCTAAATTCAAGTTGTGCCAAGGAGAGAGCATAACAAGAAAGGGAGTTCGTGTTTAACTTGTTCCAAATAAGTTGTGGAATGAACTGTTAACATCAACAGCTCACTGATCTTAGTGAAAATTTTCCTTGATGTTGTACACTTGAATCTATAGTTGGAGACAAACATTCAACCCCAATCAATTGGCAACAAACAAAATTCTGTCAAATTCAATGTTAGGGTAACAACTAACAAGTAGCCCTTTACCTCCAACAGAGAATCATATTTACAGATCATACTACAGTATTGTGGTTAAGGCGACATCATAGCGGATATGCTTGTTCTTGTTTTGGCAAGAACCCTATATTCTAGTCCCTTAGGGGAAACCTTGACCTCCATCCTTGCAGGTTATATCCTATCAAGCTTGTGCATTTTTTGTCTGCCATTGCTGAAGCTATACATTTTTTTGAGGGGATGTCTCAAACTCTGCCAAGGAATGTTGACAAGAAGAGAGTGGACAGAGCCAAATGGAGCCTATGTGCACGTGTCTACCCTTACCCTGAAAAAACTTAGAAACCAATTATCATGGGCTCCAGAAAGAGCCAATCCCAAATCCAAAATTCTTACAGCCACTTTTTGGTTACATTTTATTTTATTTTATTTTTATTTCTATTTCTATTTCTATTTCTATTTTTTGGGGGGTGGTTGAATTGGGAAACCCATTTTCCCAGAAAAGGAATTAAACATCAAGTACTATATTCTCTCAAAGATTGACTTTGTTTCCGTCTCCTTCACAAAATATCACCAACCCACTCCATCCATAAGGTATAGTATGTAATTTATACAACAATATTTATCTCCTCCAAATTTGCAGGTGTTATTCAAAATTGTCTATAGTAACAATAAAAATTGAACTAATATTTACATGTGTTGAATTGTTGTGACCAAAAAGAAGGAACTTGGGGTGTTGGTAGAGAACTAGCAGTCACAGGTTTGGTATGAACATGTTCAAGCAACCCTTGGTCAACCACAATTGAAGAACAAAGAACACGATACAGCCCAAGAAGTTGGGAAGCTCAGATGTTCTGCCGCTCGGTGGACGGGGTCAAACTTGAGGAGCTCAACTGCTAAAGAATTCCAGTGAATACATTTGTATATTGAAGCTTGTATAAACATTTGCAACCTTCAATTTTAATGTATTATCTTAAACTAGATTATCTTGTGGAAGCAAAGATAATATATCAAGAATGGACTTAGACAGGGTAACAAAACTCAGTTCAAATATTTTGTCACGTGACCTGAGTCCTAGCCTTCAACTATATTGATAACTCCCTTGAAATAGACTTTGTACAGAAAATCATGTGCACTGTACTATGGTCGACCCCTTGGAACTGGACTTGACCTTGGAACTGGACTTGAACTGCAACAAGGCTTGTAAGATGCGCTTGCAGATTCGGCATCCCCACCTTCCTTGGCAGCAACTCTTCCCCAAATCCCTCGTCAACCCCTCGGTGCAGTAATGGCTAGTTGACCAGTCCATAATAGGTAAGGCCAGTCTAGACCTAACAGAATTTGGTTCAACTCTCCCCACACACCTCATACAAAATTAAAAAATTTCAACATGAACACTAATTTACTGGGGATGCCTACATAACGCCCTCCATTTAGTGTTGCAACATTTATAGCTCCACTCGACCAATTTTTTGGCAACACATAGTCCCTATTCTCTGAGTTTTTTTTTTTTTTTTTTTTTTGAACTTTACAATCTTTCCTTGAACAGTAATTCTTTATTTTGAGTTGCACGGAGGAACACTCTGAATCATTGTTATTCATGTACCAAGGTTTCATTAGTCAATTTCAGGAGAGTAGTCTAAGCTTTCGTTTTCCCATCTTAAGAGAGATTTGCTACTTTCTATTTGCTACTTCTGAGAAATATATCAAATCTTTGTGTGCGTATGTATTATGTACACACATGGATGTAAAGAAGGTTGTTAGAGAATTTGTGGAGAAGATCATGGAGACTGAAACAATACCTTGGGGATCACTGTAGTTCCGGGGAAAAAAAACTTCTAAGTTTCTTCGTCCTGATCATGATAATCTTGTTTAAGTTGATTGAGGGTTCCAGCTTGTAAAATTATCTTCTCAATAGATCCTTCACTAGCTCTCTTTTGAGGAAATAGCGATCCCACAAACAGTTTCGGTTGAAAGAGAGGGAGCAACTCGATCATGAATATTCACATCATTTTCAAAGACTTCAACAATTTCAAGATATTTATTAACCATTTTAGAAACTTTTAATTATTATTCAAATGGATTTTTTCTATATTATTGGAAATCGTTGATAATTTTGTTTTCAACCTTAAAATCTATATATTTCCATTTCTACACCTAAATTCCTTTAAGTTGGGGGAAAAACCCACCCCCCATTAGTCACTTCGTCTATATGAAAAGATACCTGGAATATTCTTCTTTATATTCAAATCTGACTAAATTACCCCACCCCCCACCCCATCTTCTCCCCCCTTCTTATTGACCCTTGCACTTGAGGGTGGCCTGGTCTTTTGACCCTCTCCGGGTGGGTTTTTGTCCTAGCTTAAATAAATTCACGTGTTGAAATGGAATATAAAAATTTCAAGAGCCAAAACAAAATTATAAAAGATTTTAGATGGTTGATATGGGAAAAACCCGATGCAAAATTATGAAAAGTTCTAATTTACCAAATAACCATCGTATTTGGTAATCAATAAACATATATACATAAAAGGCTATGATGACAATGATATTGATGGATAATTGACATAGATACACTTGAAAATTAATCAACAAACGATTTATCTCATATAGTTTAGTCCATACTGCACAATAACGTCCAATACTATGCATATATTGTAAAACAGGAGCAAGATGTTTTTCATGTGTCCAATAACTTACTTCCACTCCTTGATCTTAATTCAGTAAACACTTATAAAGTCTTTTCTATCAAATTAGGACATTAATGCTTGTGGTTATTTATTATATCCACATCCTATGCAAATCCAAACCAGAAATGATATAAGCACCAAAATATAAGCAAAACTAGTATTATTCGTCCTTCTAAGGCAAAAACCTTCAAACGAGGATCCTTCTTGTTGAGGTCCAATTTGTCAGAAAATCAAGAAATTAATGTAATTTATTTTTAAGCCTGGAAACATGATACGCCAAAAATTGTGGTCACAATTCCTGGCAGTGATGCATCACCCGGTGTGCATTTTCCACGCAGAATTTTGCTAAATCACAAATGGCTTTGTAAGTTATGAAACCACTCTTACAACCTTGCATGCTAAGCAGGCCATAAGAATGCCCATCCTCTGTACCTACAAGATAAGTAAGTTCCATCTACGACAACCCTGATTTTGAATAAGCTTGAGCTAACCACAGCCAGTAGCACTGGATCTGGTTTCAAGCCCAAAGATAGTTGGATCATGCACACAACTAGGCAAGAAGCTAGTTAAGCACCTTCTATTGATATGTAGGTTTAAGTTATTAGGAACAAGGAAAATCCTCTATCCTACTTCAATCATGTTGTGCGCAGGGGACAACAACCTCTCTGAGGAATCCGCCCACCAGGCGGAGACTTGATGCAGCCGGAGAAGCAACCAACACGATAAGAACAGAGAACAATAGAGAAAAGCAATCAACACAGTATTTAACGAGGTTCGGCAACGTGCCTACGTCCTCGGGGCAAGGGAGAGAGAGATTTATTGATTCAACAATCAATACAAACTAATACAGAGGGAACTTTTCAGGAGATTCTTAGAGATACAATACATGAGGGCTCTAACCCTTATTTATAGCCACAGAGTCCCTGAATTTAAGGAAACCCAGATTGAATTCGATCCCATCTAGAAAAGGAATCCGAATCCCAAAAGGCAGCAGAAAACGCGTCTGTCGGTCGACCGACCGGTCGACCGACCCATGCCACGGTCGATCGCGCCGGTCGACCGGACCCAACCGAGAGCTAAGGCCTGTCAGTCGGTCGACCGGGCCGGTCGACCGCTCTCTGCCACGGTCGACCGGGCGGTCGACCGGGCTAACCCTGTGCACGTCGTGCACGCCGGTCAACCGGGCGGCCGACGGCCTTCTAGACCGGGCAGTCGACCGGAAGCACAATCTGGCCTGCTTCAATGTGCCGTCTTGCTCCTTTGTCTTCCGATCTCTGTGCTATCTTCTTCCATCTCCTCTATCTCCTCTCTCCCTACAATTCTCTACCTCGGTAAAGATTTTTCAAATCTGAGCCGATCTCCAACGAACTTCAGTCTATCACTGGCGAAATCGACACACGATCTCGGCTTGCGCGCTCCGAACGAAATCGACACACGATCTCGGCGAGGCCCAGCTATCAATCGAAATGCACTATACATGCGTTCCCATCACTTCACCTTAGGAGAACTTCCATACATGCCGATCACCAAACGTCTCTCACTCAGTAACTTTATGACCTCACGAAGAACTCATCATGAGTCAACACTGACTCTCCAACTGACTGACTCTATCCAGTCTACATGTCTTCAGCTGACGGTCCAACCAAGTCTGAGTAGAGCACACCGAATACCATCATCGGCTTCAACAAACTGGATGCACACACCCCCTTATGCAAGCATAACCATCTTCTCACCAGAAGATCAACTGTTCATCGAGATCACAATGCTTCACCTCTACGTAAAGTCCAACTCTCCACCTCTACGTGAAGTCCCAATAAGCTTCTCGAGAACCCAAACAGCTTCATATAAGTCGCATCACCAAATGTGGTTGCGCCTTTACAGCTGCCTACGTACCTTGCCCAAAGGATCAAGGCAACCGTAGTTCATTCAAATGAGCTTCATCAAGCTCAAGCACTTGTACCTGAATCTTCAGCAGCGAACCTATCTGTCTGAGTCATATGAACCTCCTCACGACTATCATGGAGAACAACGGCCTTCAACTTGAGCTTGTCGCGATCACAAGCTTGAGATTCATGCTTCTTTACCCACGAGCGTGGTTTTACCTTGGTTCTAATGGCTGCAAACAATTCGACATTCTCATCAATGTCTTTAACCTGTTCAGTATCAACCCTGGTACACGATCTTCACCCGGTGTTACCTCCGGTGAAGTCTTCACTGATACCGAACCAACTGAAGATGGTGGAGTAGCATCAACCTCCACCCGCTGCGATACTTCCTTGGCCTCCGTCCTCTCCACCTGCTGAGAGACGGTAGACTTCAACACTGAAGTCTCATCAAATGTGACATGCCTACTCAACACGATCTTGTTTTCGGGGTCCCATAACCTGAGCCTTTCATATTCCTTTTGACACCCAAAAACACAAACTTCTTTGCTCACGGATTCACCTTGCCATCTTTGGCACTGAAGTAGGTCGGACTTCCAAATTTCCGTAGCAAACCGTGATCTTGAGCAGCTTTCTCAGACTAAATTTCCAATGGAGTTTTACCTCCTATCGCAGTCGATCCATTTATAAGATGGCTAGCATACATAATCGCCTCAGCCCAAAACGATTTGTCTAATCCTGCATTAGACAACAACCACCGAACCTTCTCCAGCAAGGAACGGTTTACTTTCTTAGCCAACCCATGTATACCTTCTGTGAAGTGAGTACCAATACCGGTGTTCTGGCCAAATCGTATGAATTGGTTCATGTTTCTTCCAATATTACCAATTTGTGGCTCCTTGATCTTCCTACCTATCTGCTTCTCCATTCTTCCTCTCCACTTCACCAACATATCTAGGGCTTCATACCTTTGTCTCAAGAGATATATCCAACAATGCCTAGATAAACTATCAACAAAAGAGACAAAGTACCTGTGACCTCCAAGCGATGCAGTCTTAGCAGGTCCCCAAACGCTTACGTGAACACAATCAAGAAGACCTTCTGAGCGGTGAGTACTGGTGTTGAATTTCACCTTCTTCTTGTCCAGAACGTTGTGTTCACCCTCCAAGTTGCAGATAGCAGCACCTTCTAATGATCCCTTCTTTGCAGGAGCTTGTAAAAACTTTTCACCTCCATATCCGACCTTCACCTGCCAGACCTTTGTGCAACCATCATCTGAAGAACTAGAAGTCTCCACCTGACCTGTAACCGTACTACCCTTCCAGTAGTAGAGATTTCCCCGGCGGACGCCCTTCATAACCACCATTGAGCCTTTGGTCATCTTGGGAACACCATCTCGTATAGATACCACAAGACCCAATTCTTCCAAAGTGCCAATAGAGATAAGATTCCTTTTGAGTTGAGGTACATACCTCACCTCCTTCAAATCTCGTATTATCCCATCAAATATCTTGATACGGACTGTACCCATCCCTTCTATATTACACGGATGATCATCACCCATGACCGTGTAACATCCGTCTAGCTTCTCAAAACTAGAAAACCAGGCCATATTCGGGCACACATGATAGGTGGCTCCGGTATCCAAGATCCACTCAGCATTATCTGAGTAATCAACAGTAGGAGTAGTAACAGAGAGACAATACGGAAACAAACGGAGTTAGATAAAATAAACTAGATAAAGATAGGATCTTTACCTCCACGCGAAACCCTCGAAGAGTTTCCAAAACTATCTACTTCGAATTGATTCCTCGAGCAATCTACACGCTGTTTTGAGATCGACACACGATCCCACAAACAGTCCCAACGCTGATCCGAGATCGACACACGATCTCCGTCAAACAGCAACTGATGCCCTTGAATCAACACACGATCCCACGCCGAACCTGGGATGCTCTGATACCAATTGTTGTGCGCAGGGGACAACCTCCTCTCTGAGGAATCCGCCCACCAGGCGGAGACTTGATGCAGCCGGAGAAGCAACCAACACGACAAGAACAGAGAACAATAGAGAAAAGCAAGCAACACAGTATGTAACGAGGTTCGGCAACGTGCCTACGTCCTCGGGGCAAGGGAGAGAGAGATTTTATTGATTCAACAATCAATTCAAACTAATACAAAGGGAACTTTTCAGGAGATTCTTAGGGATACAATACATGAGGGCTCTAGCCCTTATTTATAGCCACAGAGTCCCTGGATTTAAGAAAACCCAGATTGAATTCGATCCCATCCAGAAAAGGAATCTGAATTCCAAAAGGCAGCAGAAAATGCGTCTGCCGGTCGACCGACCCATGCCACGGTCGACCGCACCGGTCGACCGGACCCAACCGAGAGCTAAGGCCTGTCAGTCGGTCGACCGGGCCGGTCGACCGCTCTCTGCCACGATCGACCGGGCAGTCGACCGGGCTAACCCTGTGCACGTCGTGCACGCCGGTCGACCGGGCGGCCGACCGGCCTTCTCCACCGGTCGACCGGGCGGTCGACTGGAAGCACAATCTGGCCTGCTTCAATGTGCCGTATTGCTCCTTTGTCTTCCGATCTCTGTGCTATCTTCTTCCATCTCCTCTCTCCCTACAAATCACCATTACAAAAATTATGATAAGTTCCTGGAAAGGAAAAGAAAAAGGTGATCGTAGAACTATCAGGTTAGATGTGAAAACCAAAAAGGAATCATCTTTAACCCTAGCCTAACCCAAATGGGAGCTTGCTCATTTAATCGCATCCTGTCCAGGTTTGGATCTTATGTAACAAATTTCTGGTTAGGCCAATCAGGTTGAGCTAGGCTGGGACATAAAGGGTCCATAATTGGTAAATTAACAACCATAACAACAAAAAGAAAGCCATACCATGTGCACATAAGATCACAATCCCAAAGAGGAGAAGCCCTTCTCATCCAAAGATGGAAGATTGAAGCATTCCTTGGTTCAGCTTAGTTTCCAGAGCAAGAATTCCCTTTTTTTGGCTCAAGGCCACTGCCAAATTGTCAACCAGTCCATCGGCCATATGCACATTCATTTTAAGTCATGCATATATGATGTTGTAATGTAATTTTAATTTCGTTTGGAACAAGTGTTAGATGAACCTCTTTCTATAAAATCTAATTGATACCTAATGTGTAAAGAAGAGGATATATGTATATATGAAAACACCATAATATCCGATCTTGCAGTATATAATCTTTATGCCTTTCAGAAATCTCTCGACATCTTACAAACCTACTTATTCTCAACAATTAACGCATACTATTTACTTCCCACAATTACCTAATTCATTTTCTAACATTGAGAAATAGGCATGTATAATACTTGTTCCTTTTCTCAGGTAATGCATAGATGGAAGAAATTTATCAGTCAATATAAAATATAGGACACATGGGGAAGGAAAACTGCAGCCAATAAACATAGGACTATGTACAATGCAGTACATTACTCATATATGCAAATTATATATATATATATATATATATATATATATATATATATATATATATATATATATATATATATATATATAGAGAGAGAGAGAGAGAGAGAGACTTGTGTCATTGCGGAAGGACTCGAAGCCGAATCTTTCTCACTCAAATACAACCCTACGACATCCGAATGCAAGATCCTCACCGTTGAAGTTGATCTACATTATTTCAAGTAGCTAAAAATCAAAATCATGTATTTTGAATACATTCTGCCCATCCATCAAGTATACGCAAAATGGACAGGTGAAATAGTGAGTTGGTTAGTTTAACGGTGTAGAATATTTGAAATTTAACAAAAATTAGTGTGTGGGGGATTTTAAGTGTTTAGATCATGATGAAATGGTCGGATCGAAATTTTGTGTCTAAAGACGTAGATTTAAGCAATATTCTATTTTCTGTCCATTTTGAGCCTACTTGATGGATGGGCAAAAAGTATACAAAATTCATGATTTTTTATTTTTAGTTGTGTGAAATAATATAGATCAACTTCAACAGAATGGATCTTTCATTTGGATGTCGTAGTGTTGTATTTGAGTGAGAAGGATTTGGCCTCGAATCCTTTCGGAATGAGACAAGTCTATAGAGAGAGATAAACTTGTGTCATTCCGGAAGGATTCGAGGCCGAATCCTTCCTGCTCAAATACAAGTCTACGACATTCGAGTGTAAGATCCACCCCGTTGAAGTTTATCTACATTATTTCAAGTAACTAAAAATAAAAAAGCATGTATTTTGAATAGTTTTGCCCATTCATATCAAGTAGGCGCAAAATGAACGACTGAACATAGCATATTGCTTAGATCTACGTCTTTAGACATACAAATTCTCGATCCGACCATTTCATCATGATTTAAACACTTAAAAACTCTCACATACCAATTTTTGTTAGATTTCAAATAGTTTACACCGTTAAACTAACCAACTCACTATTTCGGTCGTCTATTTTGCATCTACTTGATGGACGGGCAAAAAATATTCAAAATACATGATTTTTAGTTTTTAGTTACTTGAAATAATGTAGATCAACTTCAACCGAGTGGATCTTGCATTCGGATGTCGTAGGATTGTATTTGAGTGGGAAGGATTCGACCTCAAATCCTTCTGGAATGACACAAGTCTCTCTCTCTCTCTCTCTTTATATATATATATATATATATATATATATATATATATATATATATAAAATGTATATCAGCCTGCGGCTGAGAGAACTCTCTCAGCCTGCGGTGACGTGGCTCAATTTTGTCACCCCACTAACTTGCGGCCCGCTTATAGGAAGAAGTTAAATTACTAAATACCCCTTATGAAAAGCTACTTTTTCGGTAACTTTCGTTATTGTTTATTATTATTTGCCCACAAGGCAATTTTTGGACCGCTCGTTGTCAAATTTAGGTTATTATTTATTATTATTTCCCCTTTTTTTTGCCGCTCTTTATAGGATTTAGGTTATTGTTTATAAATTATTTACAGTGCAAATGTAAACAATGAACGACATTGCGACCAATGTCGCATAAGTCTACAGTGCAAACATAGACATCTGCGACCATGGTCTACACTGCGACCATGGTCGCAATCATCTACAGTGCAAACATAAACAACTGCGACCAGGGTCAATAATGCGACCAGGGTCGCATAAGTATACAGTACAAACATAAACAACTGCGACCATGGTCGCATAAGTATACAGTGCAAACATAAACAACTGCGACCCGGGTCGACACTGCGACCAAGGTCGCATAAGACTACAGTGCAAACATAATCAACTGCGACCCGGGAATTAAAAAAATGATGTTAAATACACTGCGACCATGGTCGCAGGACACTACAACGCATATTGAGACAACTGCGACCCATGTCGCAGTATGTAATAAAAAAAGGACCTTTCATATACTGCGACCAATGTCGCATTCGTATAAAATAAAAGACCAAAAAAAATTAAAACTCTACGATCTAAGTCGAACAGATCTGCAACTATAATTTTAACTACTGCGAACGAGTTCGGCAAATAGTGTATGAAAAAAAATTTGGCTTAAAAAAACATTAGCAAGGTCGCATACATATACATCGCTTTTTCAAAAAATACTGCGACCATGATAAAAATAAAGGAAATGTTTTTACATTAGGTAAAAGTTGTGAGTGAGGGTATTTTCGGAAAATACAATGTTGAGGTGACTGACATTAAATTAGGCGGGATTGTTCAGGTTTTGTCCGCCAAAATTTATGACAGAATTGTGGATCTGATGTTGGCACGTCCCGCCGGCTGAGAGAGTTCTCTCAGCCGCAGGCTGAAATACAGTAACCCCATATATATATATATATATATATATATATATATATATATATATATATATATATGGGGTTACTGTACCTCAGCCTGCAGGCTGAGAGAGTTTCTCAGCCTGCGGGACGTGGCTGAATATATGCCACATATCGTCCGCAGAGTGTAGGCGCCAAAAAAATCAAAAAAATCCCGCCTAAACAATCGTGAAACAAATTGACAAAAATACTCCTTTTAATTCTAAACTGAAATAAAGTCATCAACAAACAAAATTTACCTAAAAAAATTTCAGTTGAATATATCTACAGTTATAAAATTCGTAATTCTACTACATCGAAAAATATAAATAAAAAAATTTGGATCAACATAATGTAAAATAAGCAGAAGCATTGAAAATTAAAAAAACATGCCATGGTCGCAGACCTAATACAATATAACTTTTTATATGACGACTGCAACATAAGTCGCAGTCTCTTTCTCACTATATTAACTTATAAGCTCTTTTCATTACATATGAAACTGCGACTGCTATTCTTAAACACTGCGACCATAGTCGCAGTCCTATAAAATAATTCATAATTTATAGGCTGCTGAGACTATCGCTCTCGTTAAGTACTGTGACCATAGTCGCAGTCCTAATTTTCAGTATAATTAGGACTGCGACCATGGTAGTAGTCCTCAGAAAAAGACTGCGACCTTGGTAGCAGTTCTCAGAAAAAAACTGCGACCTTGGTAGCAGTTCTCAGAAAAAAACTGCGACCTTGGTAGCAGTCCTTAGAAAAGACTGCGACCGTGGTAGCAGTTCTCATAAAAACACTGCGACTTAATCACAAATGAAGAACAAAAAATATAAATAATACGTAAACTCCGATTATACTATCGCTCTCGATAAATACTGCGACCATAGTCGCAGTCCTTGATCGCATTATACATTACATGCGAAGAAAAAGTAAACTGCGACTATATTAAAAATCATTAAATATCAAATCAGATAAAAAATTAAAGAAGCATTCAAATTAGTTTCGTGATTTAATAAAAAAAATGTTGACAGTATAGCCGCAGTTATAAAAGATAATTGTCACAAAAATTGAATAATGTCAGAAAATATAAAAAAATAATAAACTATACATATTCACTGTCTTTTACCGAAAAAGTAGCTTTTCATAAGGGGTATTTGGTAATTTAACTATTTTCTATATGCGGGCCGCAAGTTAGTGGGGTGACAAAATTGAGCCACGTCAGCGCAGGCTGAGAGAGTTCTCTCAGCCGCAGGCTGATATACATTTTTCTCATATATATATATATATATATATATATATATATATATATATATATATATATATATATATATATATATGATGCTCCCATAGGGTTCAGCAGAGGCATAAGAGCTCAGGTTGAGTTACAAGTTAGGGAAAAAGGCTTAACATAATAAATGGCATGGAAGGTGAAGAATAAAGAAATACAATCATTTTCATGTAAGGGCTGAACCATAATCATCATTGGCCATCATGATACAACTAGGGGGAACAAAACCAGGGAGGTCCCTCTGAAATATGCACCATACGCAACTCTATCAAACAGTAGTGAGAGGTTACTGCCATGAATACCAAATTATAACAGATTCTAAGTTTATACAAAAGCTGCTTAACTCTAATGGTAGCAATTACATACCGACCAATCGATCCCAGATTCCCAATCAAAAATCGATATTCAGTAAATGCTTTAACATGCATAATGTGCCTTGTTTCCTGTGCCTTGTTTGAATGTGTCAAACATCACTAATAAGATTATTGATGACAGCCAGACATATAAATGCAAAAGTAAACAGGTATGTCTGTGCAATTCCATGCACCTTCAGAAGCCAGAGGTGCATTTATAAAAGAAATGCTGCAAACTAGAAATAGTAATAGAATGACATTGAGAAAAGCACCTGTTAAACTTAGGAATGCATCACTGGCGTAAACAATGGGCATGTCAGGCAAATAGGGATCAGTCCTGCAAGATAACAAGAGATCCAATATAAACACTGCAAAAGGCATCTTGAGTGTCTTTCTTTTATTAAAAGAACAAGCATATAATTGTCACTTTTATAATAAAAAAGGAAATTATAAAGAACTCACAATACAAAGCTTTGTTTGATTCTACCCAGAGATATATTTAGATATGAACTAAGAGGAGCAACGGTTGCTAAACTGCATCTCTTCCCACAAAGCGCTCTATCTGTATGTTTCCTATAATAATTTAATATGGATAGGATGTTTTTTGCCGCACAAGTTGCTTTCTGTTTCTCCAAATCGCTGGCTTCACATAACTCCTCAGCCTCCAACCCTACGCGAATTGACAAACATTCCTGTAAGAATTAGCAAGCATATTCAAGTATAGGGAAGTTAGCTATTCTTTTGTGGCATCAGGTTTGTTTGTTTTTTTTTCATATATATGCATTCTTAAATGCGATGCGATGTTTGTTTTTATAACCTCCTTTACCTTATTTCAAAAATACGAGTTTTGGGGAACCTTTTGTTATTTCAAATGCTGCATTTTGGACAAAATAAGGGAAGATCAAATTTATGGAAATTTTGAATCATCAAATCCAAGATCCATAAATACGACTGACCAATATCATTCCAGAAGTGCACTAACTTAACAATCAAATAAGAAAATCTTATCATGCCGAAATCAACGATGGAGGACCACTAGATTCAATCAGAAATATTATTTCAGATAAATAAATAAATAAAGCTCAACCCATGATTGGCCCTAGCCTCTGCTTTCTATCTCGTCAATAGAACAGAAACATCAAAAACTCAATATTACTGTGGCTACTATCAATAAAGAAGTCTATCTAAACCAAAGTGGTGCTTGGTTCAGTGGTAAAAAGAGGATGATAAAAGGGAGACCTGGGACTAAATCCTGGAAGGCACACAAAAGTGCACCTACTTTTCAGAAAAAAGAATAGTATCTAATTGAATCCACAGAAACACAAAGACATGAATAAAGCTTAACCAATAACACGAACCAACTTTTCCAATTTCTCCTAAAGAATTCAATGGGCGAAGTCTTAATCTTACTACTCTGCTAACGAAACAAATAACCAACTGAGATCAGGATCAAACAAACACCAATAAGCCTCAATAAATCAGGAACTAAACTCTCTTATGGGTTACCCAAACGGTGTAGAAGTAAAGAATCACAGCAGAACCTAAAACCAGCGCAATTATATTAAGCGGTGTAGAAGTAAAGATTCACAGCAGAACCTAAAACCACTGCAATTACTACGGACTATTAAGATGAAATTAAAGGCACAGATATTTGCACCCACAAAATTGATTAACACACCCATTGGATTTTTACACCGACAAATCTGATAAACACAACCCCCAAATTTTCTCAAATACCCCTTATTTCTAAAACCTTTAAAAAATTTCTTAATTCCCATATTACCTCTCTCTTCATCTAACTCAGAATTTAACTGCTATCTTCATCTTCTTTCTCTTTCTCTCCCTCCCTTCCTCCCTCTCTCTCCAAAGGTTCAAATCTGATCACTCTAGTGATTCAAAGTCGGCCTGAGAGAGCTCAGGACACTTCATATCAGCGTCACCCCATTCCAATCACCAATTTAGGTAAGTATAGTACCCTAAATTTCCCAAATAATCTCTAAAACTTGATTTTTCATTGATTTTTTGTAAATTTTAGTGTATTTGGTTATTGCTAGTGTGATTGTAGGGTTAGATTCCTTTTAAAACATAGAAAAACTAAAACAATAGGATCAAAATTAGTGATTTGGAATCTTTATTTCGAGTTGGGTTCGGATGTTGTTTGGCATGTACTGGTCGAACACTATGTACATGTTCAGGCAAACATGGCGGAAAAAAATAGAACGTTCGGCTAAAATTTGCCGAACAATTTTGTTTTGTTCGGTCGGTGAAAATCGAACAAATCTCTTTTGTTCGGTCACAATTAGCCGAACAAAAGAAAGAAGGTCAACCAGTTTCGGCCGAACAGCACAGTTAAGACAGGCCTCTGACAGCCGAACACTTTTGTTAAATTCTAACAGTTTTTCCAAATAAAACATGTATTTCATTTTCTTATTATAATATTCTATGAATCTCTATTGCAGACATGAGTGGTGCAAGCTCATCTAGAATTTGATTTACTGCTTCAAATAGATGCTCTAGACATGCAACTCCTTTCAATATTCCAGAAATAAAGGAGCTTCAAGAAAATGTTGATAATGGAGACGAAGAGTCTGAAGAGTTGAGGGGACCATTTTCGGGTGATCCTTATGACATTTCTATCCTACGCAGCTTCAAAACGCATATAGCAGCTGATATCTGAAACCAAAACGTGGTATTTTTTACATAATTCTTTTATGAAATATTTGAAGAATTTCTCATAATTTTCATTGTGCTCAATTAATTTCTTATAAGAGAGAGATCCTCTGAATCCCCTCTGTCACACATCGAAATTGAATGATTGGTCTGTCAAAGAACACAACCGTCATTTCAAGAATTACGTTGATCATTTCGGATTGCGAGGGTTGGTTAATATTTCAAATCGAAATTCAATCATATATTGATTTCAGCTTTTGTGAAGAGATGATAGCCTGAAACCAATACTTTTCACATGCCATTTGGAGAGAGGATAATCACTTTGTAAGATGTTGGCACACTTATTGGCATACCGCTTATAGGTCGATTCATCAACCTCCTATCACGGATGATGCAACGGATCACTTATAAGGACACTTGGTGTGATACAGAGTGCTATAGATGATGAGTTGGGATTGATACGAGTACATCCGTTAGATTGGAAAGGTTCCATGCCAACTTCTCTAATGTCACTGATGCTGTGACGAAGGTTTCAAACTAAGTGCACAATTAGAGCTTATATGTTTTACCTGTTTGGGTGCACTTAATTTAGTGATAAAAGTGAAATAAGAGTTTATGTCTAGTATGTTAGACTGTTTGAGGATTCGGATGCTGTTTTAACTTACGCATGGGGCACAACTTGTTAGAATTTTGCCTTATTTTTCAAGAAAATATGATGGTCCAAGAAAATTCAATTGAGTTGGAGAAGACGATGGCTTGAAGCAGAAGAACAAATCATGGTGAAGCAGCTTCCTTTTCAGGCGATTGTGAGTTTTCTTTTCATGAAGAGTATGAATAGGATTCAATTCCTATTCAATGAAGATTTGTTTCTATGAATCAAAGAATCTAGAATCCTTTTAGATCAAGGAGATCAACTCCTAATAGGATTAATCAAGATTCTTCAAGTATCCAATGGCTCGTCTCATAGTCCAAATAAGAGTTGTATTTAAAATCCTATAAATAAATGTTATAATCCAACATTATAAATTGGAGCAGAGGAGCAGAAAAAAGTTATGATGAATAACAATGTAAGGCCCTAAAAAGTCAAGAAAGCCCTAAAAGTCAAGAAAAAGAGGAACAAGGCGAAGGTATATAGAGAGAAGGTATACTCTTGTAATCTAAGCGTAAATTCAAGGGAAAGTGAATACTCTTGTATCATCAAGAGAAATATTAGATCTTTTTGTATCAAGTTTATTAATAAAGCTCTCTTAAGTTCTCTCCCGTGGATGTAGGCTAAGTTTGGGTGAACTACGTTAAATTGTATGTTCTTCTTATATTTTTTAATATTCATCTTGTGTGCTCGAGGTGATCGATCTCATGGCGTGCTTGAGATCATCGGTGGGGATCTCGTATCTCCCACCTATTGATATCATAATAAGTATGATATCCCAGATTATGCACGCAATAATTGGTATCCAGCTATCAATTTCGTCACAACAAATGGTATCAAAGCTGATGGTATTCATTCAAAACTCAAGTGCTCTAAATGAAGAAGAAGATGTCAAGTCGACGGAGTTCGGCAGAGGCATCAAGATGAAGAAGACAACAAGAAACTTCAGATTGTTCTCAGGTAAAGATCAAAACTTGTGATATTTTTTAAAAAATTTTAATTTGTGTTCGGCCAGGAAGAACCGAATATTATACAAAATTTTAATATATAAATATTTGGCTCTTCCTTGGCGAACAAAAGCTACAAAAACTTCAAAAAATAACACAAGTTTTGAACTATATACAAAATTTTCATTCATCTAAATTCACAGAGCACGTCAAATTAAAATCTCAATTCACAGAGTTTGCATAAAATTAACTAAATAATTCAAGTTTCAAGAGTTCACACGTTAGACATCCCAACTAAACAAAAAACTACAAATGGCAAAGTTTTATTTCTTTCATTTATATACACGAGTATTCTTCATCGGTATTCTCATCACCGCCTTTAAATACTTAGTTCATATTATAAACGGTATTGTACAAAGCAGGTACGGTGTACTCTCTCATTACCCCTTTAAAGCATGGGTTCGCAAATTCGCAATGCATGAGCAACACGATGCAAAAAAAAAATAAAATGCATTAAAATGAGAAATGTATGCTTAACTTAAAAAAATATTTGAATATTTTATCTGAGTAAGGATGTTGAGTGCAATGCCCGTGGCATTTGTTTATATTTTCGCACCCGCAGACCTGTGCGTTGGATTTTGAATGACAGGGTAAAATATTTGGAGGTATCAGTGGACTAGTCCATGACTTGCACGCTCTTTTTCTACTCAGATAATACATGACTGCGTCACCTCTCTAAAAAATGAGATGGCGGAATCAGTGAAGGAGATATAATCTGCACCCTACCAAACTGTAATAACACCCTTTCTAGATGATATGGTTCAACAATATCCACACACTTCACATCTAGTGAAGAGAGCAACATCAGGGAATGGATGATGATCTCTGGATTCCTGATATGGGTTTCATACGACCTACATATGAAAAAATTAATATTAATAAAATTGTAATTAAATTAAGTACAACACTTAGTTGTTTAATAACTAACTTACCTTATCTGCTCGCAAGCAATCAAGAGATTCACGGGCTACTTGTAACTTGTCCAAGAGCTCCTCACTGGTCCACGAGATCCCCACCTACAAGTATGTGAAAGATCATTCGTATATTCCATATTGTATGGGGGTCGCATACTAGGAAAGTGTTTATATATCCACGTCTGTTTCAAACATCTCCAGTATAAGTAATATACTCATAACAAGTTTTTTTTAAATAAGCATTAAATACCAATTATATCTCTAGCAGTGACAAATAATCAGCAATCTGCTTAACACCACTCCTGAAAGCATACCCAAGCTGCATATACAAATATGCCAGTGTAGTTGTGCCCTATTCGTAAGTTGAAACAGCACTCAGGTCCTCAAACAGTCTAACATACGAGATAAAAACTTTTGTTCCACTTTTATCACTGAATAAAGTGCACCCAACCAGATAAAACAAATAAGCTCTAACTGCGCACTTAGTTTGGACCTCCATATCAGCATCAGTGACATAATAAAGTTGGCACGGGCCACTCCAATCTAACGGATGTACCTTGTACCAACCCCAACTCATCATCTGCAGCACTGTGTCACACTAAGTGTCCTCATAAGCAGATCTGTTGCATCATCCACGGTAGGGGGTTGATGGATCGATCTGCAAGCGGTATGTCAATAAGTGTGGCAACATCATACAAAGTGATCATCTCTCTAAATGGCATATGAAAAATATTTGGTTCAGACTACCATCTTCCCACAAAAGCTGAAACTAATATATGATTGATATTTCAAAGTAAAATATCAACCAACCCTCGCAACCCGGAATGATCAACGTAATTCTTGAAACGGCGGTTGCGTTCTTTGACAGACCAATTATTCAATTTCGATGTGTGACAGAGGGGATTCAGAGAATCTCTCCTATAAGAAAATAATTAAGCACAATAAAAATTATAAGAAATTCTTCAAATATCTCATAAAAGAATTATTATGCAAAAAAATATCACCTTCGGTTTCAGATATCAGCTGCTATATGCGTTTTAAAGCTGTGTAGGATAAGATGTCATAAGTACCACCCAGAAATGGTCCCGTCAACTCTTCAAACTCTTCGTCTCCGCTATCAACATTTTCTTGAAGCTCATCTATTCTGGAGTATCGGAAGGAGGTGCATGTCTAGAGCGTCTACTCAAAGCAGTAAATCAAACTCTAGATGGGCCTGCATCACTCATGTCTGCAGTAGAGTCATAAAATATTATAGTAAAAAATGAAATACATATTTATTAAGAAAAACTGTCAGAATTTAACAAAAGTGTTCAACCGTTAACTGTGCTATTCGGCGTGCATCACTCATGTCTGCAGTAGTCATAAAATATTATAGTAAAAAAATGAAATACATATTTTATTAAGAAAAATGTCAGAATTTAACAAAAGTGTTCGACCGTTAACTGTGCTATTCGGCCGAACTTTTTTTTGTTCGGCCAATTGTAGCCGAATAAAAAAGATTTATTCGGTCTTCACCAACCGAACAAAACAAAATTGTTCGGCAAGTTTTGGTCGAATGTTCCACTTTTGTTCGGCCAGATTTGTCCGAACATGTACATAGTGTTTGGCCAGTACAGGCCGAATAGCATCCGAACCCAGCTCGAAATAAACATTCTAAATCACTGATTTTGATCGTATTGTTTGAGTTTTCTATGTTTTAAAAGGAATCTAAACCTACAATCTCATTAACAGCAACCAAATACACTTAAATTATCAAAAAAATCAATGAAAAATTAAGATTTAGAGATTATTTAAAAATTTTAGGGTACTATACTTACCTGAATTGGTGATTGGAGAGGGGTGATGCTCATCTGAAGTGTCCTGAGCTCTCCCAGGCTGACTTTGAACCTCTAGAGTGATCGAATTTAAACCTTTGGAGAGGGAGGGGGAAGGAGGGAGAGAAAGAAGATGAAGATAGCAGTTAATTCTACGTTAGATGAAGAGGGGTAATTTGGGAATTAAGAAAAATTTTAAAGTTTTTAGAAATAAGGGGTATTTGAGGAAATTTGGGTTTGTGTTTATCATATATGTGGGTGTAAAAATCTAATGGATGTGTTAATCAATTTAGTGGGTGCAAATATCTGTGACTTCTTAATCATTGGGTGAGTGTTTTAAATTTATTTTAAGTAATTTTAGGGGTCTTTTAGTCTTTTTTTTAGGGTTATAATGGACTATTGAATTTTTCCAATTTTGGTGGGTATGTTAATCAATTTTGTGGGTGCGTGCCTTGAAATTAATTAAGACCAAAAAAGTATCATCAGTTAAGTTAATTAACAGGAAAAGGAAAACTAATCACTGCAATTCATTTCAGCAAAAAAGACTCAGAATCAACAATCATACTGAAACTGTAAATTACACCAGTTATTTTGGTATAAAAATGGAATATCTAACTGAAACTGGGATAAAATACCAACCAAACACAATCGAGAAAAATATCTAACACTCCGTTTTGATTCGCAGTTACGCATTTCCAGAAAGAACTAGACAAAGATGAAACTTTGAAACATCAATAAACTTAAATCGAGGGTGAAATCGACCAACAATATGCAACATCTATTTCTCTAATCACTGACCAGTGTAATTGCTACTGTCTAAGAAAACAGAGTCTAATAAATTAACAATTAAGACTGTTAATGAAAGTGATCGCTGCAGTCAGTGAAATCAAGATTCAATCAAGAAAGAGAACTAACCTCTCTATTACCGGTATCCTTCAAATGAAACGAAGGCAAGATCACAACAGAACTTTGAATCAGTGCAATCATTAACAAACAACAAATATAACCAAAAATCTGTTCAAAAATCAAAACTTTCCAATCAAGAAACCAACAACTAACCTCTATTATCCGCATCCTGAAATGAATCCAACCGAGACCCTAGCTCCTCCCTCACCTCATCCCGACACGCCCCAAACACCAAACTCCGCCTCCCAGATCTCGATCTTCTCGCGATCGGCACCTGAACTGCGAGAAAGTGGATCACTCTCCCCTCCACAACAACCGGACACAAGTGAAACAAGATCCAATGCGGCGTCCCGTCCTTCATATAATTCAAAAGGCTAATCTGAACCGTCCGTTCTTCCCTGATCGCTTCTCTGATCTCCATCACCGATCGCCGGTCCGTCGCCGGCCCCTGAAAGATCCGCCCGTTCCGCCCGATCACCTCCTCCCTCGAGTATCCCGACATCACCAGAAACCCGCGGCTCGCGAACACGATCGGGTGGCCAGCGATCGCCGGATCGGTGATCAGGAAGTTGTCGTTGAGGTCGGCGAGGACCTCGACGATCGAGTCGGAGTAGTTAGCAGTAAGCGACTCAGTGAGCCGATCCATCGCCTTCGTCTTCCAGATCCGCCTCGCTCTGGCGATCGTTGGGAGCTTCAGACCAACCATCAGCGAGCGAGCGGGCCTCGTCAGCTCTCGGGCGCAAGAAAACGATGGAGGATCAATTAGAGCGAAATATCTCCCGAAAATGGTGATGGCTATTATTTTTTGCACTTTTTTTTATTATTTTTTTTATTTTTTTTTTGGATAATGATTGAGAAGCGAACATTAAGAAAAGGGATAAGATTTAGATTTGTGGATTAATTAATTAATTAATTAATTATCCATTTTATACCTGATGCTGCCGCCTCCGGTTTCGGGCGGGGACTTCCAGAGGTGACTGGGTTTTGGGACCAGCCATTTTCCTCGGGGGCTGTGTGCGGGGGTGCGCGGATTTGTACGTGAGGTTCTGTAGGGGATAAGGACGCGGGCGGCGGAGGACGTGGAGCCTGGTGGCTGTTTCCTGTTGTCGGGCCCACGTGCGCGTGGACGGCTGAGACTGTTGCGGAATTTAATGACAGCACCAAATATAATTGTTTGTTTATGCGGGGTACAGTTTTGTTACAGAGCTCGGCGTGAAATCTTATCTGTCCACGTCATTCTCTTGTTTGTTCTTTAATTTTCATTTTTTTTTTTTTTTAAAGAAGAACCTTTTTCATTTTCTTGTTGTATTTAATCAATCGATGGACTTTTTAGATACTGATTTTGTTGTCTTGTATCCATGCTGAAGAAATAATAGCAGAAAATATTATATTTTGTCATTTTTTTTTCTTTTTCTTTTTTTAAGCTACAACTGAATCCATGTTTGTTCTTGGCGGTGCTTGCGCTTTACCTCTCCCCGGCTTAACAAACATCATGACACGGCTCATACAAAGTAAGAGTTGAGGCCGGCTTGAGGGCACAATTGGAGACACGAGTTAAATAATACTTCATATTTTAGTTTTGTCACGTGTTATGCTATTAGTATATATTTTCAATTTTATATTGCTTATTTTATTCTATGTCCGGTTTAAGCTTTTATGGATCGAGTGGATCTATATGTATTCCATAGAAGATATGAGGTATAGCCATAGATTTGAATCAATCACCGAAATGAATACGTGGCGAAGAAGACAATACGATATCGTCAGATTGTTTATGAAACAACGAACAAGTAAGCGTCGTCAGACTTGCTTCATTGCCCATGTGCTGACAAGGTGGATTCGAACCGGTGCCTCCACACAACAGAAAGCCAACACGCCCAAGTACATTACAAGGGTAACCTGCTTCTATGTTGATTTTGGCGGACTATGTTCCACCTGGTGAACTCATGCGGTTCTAACATGCCCGGAGACCATGTGTGTGTGCATTCATGGTCCTATGGACCAACACCGTTCGATTGATGGCTCGCCCAAAGCCCAGACAGGATTATAGGCAAACCGATCTTGTCCTATTCTTTCTACTCAGTGATTGGGATAGGAGTCTGATAAAATTCATATACATCCTTTGAAGTTAGGAAATGACAGTATTTTCTACTCTCTATCATGAGCTCGACTTTGACACCAGAATAAATTATATTTGTAACACTCCGGATTATTAAACTTTGATTTAATAATATAAATCTTGAGTTATTAAGTTGATTGAGTGTGTAATGAATTTCAATAATTTTGGGAATGTTAAGTGGTATATATGAATATACCTACACCATAGTTATTATGTAACTAGTACTTCAATGTGTAGGTATACTAGTATTATACTTGAAATATATATATTTATCAAGAAAATACAATCATGAAATTTTATATATATTTTTTTTAGTGAACGGAGTAGGTGTGCATGGGAGGAGAGATCAAGGGCCTAGATCTTCTTATTTTTGGGGATTGGACACATGGATGAAAGGGGATGGCAAACTTGTAAAATTTTGGGGGTGTGGATCTTAAAAGAGTCAATGGAGAATTCATCTTTTCATCCTCTTCCTTGAGAGGATTCCTCCATGGCAAAAAAAAAAAAAAAACCCCTAACCTCCTCTCTTTTTCTCACTCTCTCTCTATTTTTCTCCCTTTCTTTTTCTTCTTTTCTCCTCCTCCCTCTCTCCCCTTGCATCTGGATCCACGCAGGTAACCAGGCGGCGGCCGGGCGGCCGGAGTTAGTGAGTAGGTTCTTCCTTTTTTTTTCTCTCACTTCTCAATCTTCATCTCTTATGATTCATAGATCTTGATCTTTTGGTATTGAGTGAGCTTTCCTTGAATCTATTCATCCTAATTTTCTTTGAAATTTCATGACTTGTTAAAGTATGTAGTGGTCTAATTTTGACCTTGAGATTAATGGGATAATCCAATTGATGGATAGAAATGTTGCGTTGTAGGGTATATCATGTGGTGAGGGAGTACATAAATTTTTAGATTTGGGTTTAAATCTTAAAACTTAAAATTTCAATCTCATATCTTGCTTTAATGGTGATGAAATTTTAATTTGAGAGATAGGTGAATGTACTCTTGATCAAAGTTGTTCCTTCTTAAATTGAATCTCATCCTTAAAAGAATTATGGGTGAGATCAAGTTTATAAGCCCCTCCTAACCATTGATGTAGATTGAGATTCTTGAAGCCTCTTACACTTATGATGGTTAAATCTCTTGCCATTATTCCATAATAACTATGAAACCAAATCAAAATCTGATTTTTGTGATGTTAGTGAGATAAAAAGAAAATTTTTATGATATGATTTAAACTATGAAGTTGGAGGTGGTTTAAAGAGAGGATAATGATAAATTAAGTTGTGTTAGAATTATGAAAGTTCTTATGAAATTGCTCATGATCAAAATTATAAAAACTCAAGTTCATAACTTACTTATGATCCAATTTAGGTGAAGAAATAAAAGGAAAAGTTGAGAATTTTTTTGTTCGAAGCACTTTTGGTATAGTAGTACAAAGCTGTTAAAGTCTGTCAAGATCTGAAACCTGAAAGTTGGGGTTTTTTTTTGTAAGGATATTTAAAATGAAATAGGTCATGTAATATACCGTTGGAAAAAAATTGAGTATACTTTCCAATGGCTCTTGCGGTGTCCTAATCAAAGGTCTGTGCTGGGAATTATCGCTGAAACATGATAAACTAGTCAAAGATACCGAATTGTAAATTTTGAATGTTTAGAAAATTTTCTGTTTATTAGGGTTGTCCATGCGAATTTAGCTGGTCATGTAATATACGATTAGAAAAGTCAGTAAGTCAAATTTCCAATAAAAGTTCCTGTATCTTATTCTTATATCAAAAAGAGGAGTATGATAAAAACATCTTCGATTATTAGGGAGGTCAAACCCGATAAATTTATATTTAGGTGAGATCTATGTGAAATTATTGGAATTTTATATTCAGGCATATTGTGCTGAGCCTAGAACTAAACTCATTTCTTTCAATAACGCAACGCGGGTATATCATAACTATTTATTAAAGTATTATCCCTTTATAATAGTGTCTCATTAACGATATTGCATATACACTCGGTGTGTTCACAATTATCCTCAGACTTAAATTTGCTTTTAGCCTTACTGATAATGGGGAATTATTATGTTATGGACTCCAAAAGACATATTTCACCCTAACACATAACCCCTTCTATGGCCTAGTAAACTGGACTATGAATAGAATATTTATTGACAAACAGTCAGTGGAAGAATCATGAAACGCCGAAAGTTACTAGTGAAGATTATAGTTCTATCAATTATAACTAACTGATAAGTGGACAAGTTAATGGTCAACACTAAATTATACTGGCAGTAAACTAATAGATGAGCGTATGTGCATATTAATTGAAAAGAAAGATTTCCTTAGTGTAATATCAAAATTTGGGAAATCAGAATGATAGGATTGATAGTATCAAGATCGGTATTGGCGGGAATCCAAACAGTCTCAACTCAATTCATGAAGAAGTGAGGATAGTTGTTATAAATATACATAATCTTGATTGCGACCACATTATTTATATCGTATCAAAGAAATTTAAGTACCAACGGATTGTTAGGTCTTATTAAATTGCGCGTTAAATCAAGAAAGTTATATTTCAATTAATAATTATGCAAGAAATTTTCTCTTCTCCCTACGGTTTTAACTTACCTATCCGTCTAGCCGGGCTCTCTGAGCAAGTAGTACCTTTGCGTACAGATAGAGTTCCATAATGTAATTAAACTTAAGACATACTTAAAATGGTTACTTTCAATCATATGTATTACATCTTATCAATTCTTATTAAGTCCTCTTTTTTTATTGAGTATAATGTCTTGCAATACGCCATGAGTTAAACAATAATTGTGACGTTTCAAATTATTCTACTTTCTATGGACAAATTCAAAACCTATTTAGAGCATCACATAGAAAGTACCCATATTATTTATACACATGTACAATGTTACAAGAAAAAAAGGGATAGTTTCACCACCTTATGGTTAAAAGAGTGTCTATTACGGTGAATTGGTATTTACACTAAACGTGGATAGTCTTGGGAGTATTAGACACTGTACCAATATTTAATTCACATTCACCATGAAAGGAATAGTAAGACAGACTTAGAATTGAGCACATCTTTTGTAATAAGTGTTGCATTTAATATAGAATTTTGGAATATGGTGTACAAGGGCGTTGACATGTACATTACTGAATAGAAATCATTATGATTGATATGAATATGATGGGTGTATATTACTTGAAATATGTGCACGATATCTATGGGTTACATGTATTGATTAAGCAATTTGTGTGAATATTCCTATAAGAATACAATCTAACAGGTAAACACTAATTGAGAGTATGATTACTTTTATATATGAAATGATGTGCATGAGTATGATTACTTTTATATATGAAATGATGTGCATGATATACGAATCTTATGGAATTGGACGTGCTGATATTGTGAGTCATTGAGATTGAGATGAATGTGATGGGTGTATGTTACTTGATATATGTACATGATATCTATGGGTGACATGTATTGATTAAGCAATTTGCGTGAATATTCCTATAAAATATAATCAACAGGTAAACTCTAATTGGAAGTATTATTACTTTCATATATGAAATGATGTGCATTATGAATCTTATGGAATTGGATGCGCTGATATTGTGTGTAATATATATATATATATATATATATATATATATATATATATATATATATATATATATATATATATATATATATATATATATATATATATATATATATTGTGTTATGGAGGAAGGGACCCGTATTGCACGGGCGGAGTGCGAAGACGGTGATATGTACGTATATCTGGAGAAAGGGACCGGTATGACACCGGAGGAGGGGGAAGACGAGGTATATATATACATATATCTGTAGGAAGGGACCGGTATGACACCGGAGGAGGGGGAAGAGGGGTATATATCATATATTGGGAGGAAGGGACCCGCATTGCACGGGCGGAGTGCGAAAACGGTGCTATGATATACATATATTTGCATCTTTACAAATGATTGAGAATGAATGGTTATGTGTGATATATATGTGTGAATTACACTAGGGGTATGTTAGATGTGTTATCGTATATGGTAATGTAAACATCAGAATACAGATTCAGTTGATTGAAATGAAATATTGTGTGATGTGTGAAAGTGTACAGGTTAATCCATGCATTACTTGAAGTGTGATGTGATATTGTAATATGAGAAGTATGATATGATTATAGGTTATACAAGTATGGCTTGTGATGTATGTGTTATCTGAATGCATAAACTATGTTTATGACATAACTATAGTGGTTGGTGTATTATAGCGTGGAATATAATACACGTGAGTAACATACACTATGTACACATAAGACGAGTTTAAATAACTAAACAAAATTTTATTTTATGTAACTCATAAATCTTATCACACGAAAAGATGAAAATCTAAGAAAGGAATTGGGAACTACGATCATAAGAGTCTGATCGTCCCCTCAGATTTTAGAGACCGGGGTCTTGATTATTAAACCATAGAAGGCCTCTGATTCTTTGTCTTCTTATTGTTTCAGATTTCTCTTATTACTTGAATATTCATACTTCTCATTGATATATTATCATTTCCTGATTTATTCCTACTCTACTCACTGAGCTGTCGAGCTCACTCCCTCACAGACTGGTATATTGCAAGTTACTTTGAGGCAGGGGTCGGGTTTATGCTGCGTGGGGTTCATTCTGAATCAATCCAATCTTTGTACTTCTGCAACAATTGTGCTTGTTGATTATACATATTGGTTATGGGATAGATGGTTAATCTTGTGTGTGTGTGTATATATATGTAGAGAACTGTTGTAGTAGTTTCATTTCAAGTTGTCATTTGAGATATCGTTTATTGGGTTGTAATATCAAGAAGTGTATTATCAATATGATGATAATGACAAGTAAGAATTTATCATTTCTGAATTTCTATGGGTGTCGAGAGGGCTACTCTAGAACTTATGTTATTATGTTTCTCCATAAGTAGGCGATGTCAAGCCGAAACATCTCCATGATTGCCTGGATGATTTTTGAGTTCAGTTATATGATTTGATTGAGAATAAGTAGGCTGATATTAGCCGAAATTATCATATTTGTATTGGATATCATATCCGACCAGTAATTACAAAGGAGGTGCTGCTGGAATTTTTAAGAAATTGGAAATGATTATAATAATTGGTCGGTTTTAATGAATGTTATATAAATTGAGGATTTTAGAACACTGGGACCGTTACAATATTATTGTGGAATAAACAAGTAAAAGACTCAAATCAGGCACAAAGTAAGAAGCGAAATCGAGCACAAAAGAACAGCCTGATTCAAGCACTAATTAGCGATTCAGTACGGCACATGGGTCGACCCAGCCACGAACCGCTACGTGATCTTATAGTTTTAGGCTATACAATTGTAACACTTGTCTTAACTAAGCACCTTTTTCCTAACATTTTAATGCTTTAGGGAGGTGATGGGGAGTAAGTATTCATGCTAGATACTATACATTATACTATGTCTATTAGTATGTATACATATATGTATGTATAAGAAATGAATACAACCTCATGCTTGTTGACTTTGCCACCATACTCCCTCACCATGCTTGTGGGTACTAGTACCTCATGGAGGGGGGGAGGCATGGAGCCTTACTTATAGGGTAAGGTATAGGAGTAGAGTGATGGGCTAGGGAGAGACACTTGTCATGTTATTATTGAAGAGTTTGAGCTATAAATAGGAGGGAGATGAAGAGAACAATCTCATTTGGCAACACCCTCTCTCTCTCTTCATTCTAACTCCACAAAAACTCCTCTCTCTCTCCTTTGCTGTAGCAAAAACAGCAGCAGCAGCAGGAAAAATAGCAGCAAAATAACCCATCATTTTTCCCCTTTTCTTCACACACACTCTCTCTTTCTCCCTCTCATTCCCTGACAAAACTTTCCTACTTCTTATTATACAAGAAAAAGGCTTCCTTTTCATGTTTTAACTTCTCTAAAGACCCAATAAAACGAGCTAAAGTGGTGATCTAACATCACCATAAAAAGGGATTTCTTAAAGACAAGGTTGATCTAGAATAACGAGTTAGGGGGAGTGATATTGGTTGAAGGTAAGCAAAACCTTAAGAATTCTACCCCTCTTGTGCTCTTTTAGCTATGAACTAATTGTGGCATTGTTATGGCCTTGTAGACTCCATCATAACGGGAGATCAAGCTTGATAAGGAGTTAACCGTTTCAAAGAGTGAGTAGAACATTCGAACCCTAGTAATATAATAGGTAAATAAAACTTGAAATAAAGTAGGAAATTTCTAAGTTATAAATGAACGATGATGCTTGAGAATGATTTATATGTTTATGTATACATTATGAACAATCATGTGGCAATATGTTGTTGTATTTCTTATGAATGCTTACAAGGGTGCATGATCGACACGTTGTTGTGTATGCATAGTAGTCTAACACATGCCTCTTAAAAAGTAATAGTTTTATGAATGAACATCATACTTGACTTCATGCACATGTTTGGCTACACATATATTGGAATGATATAACATGTTGGTTATCCTGAAAAGGTTTGCATGTTGTTAGTGGTTACTTATACATGTTAATGTTCTTCTTAATATTGGCATCATGTAAAGTAGGAATCATGCGAATCCTTTAAGTTATTATTGTCTCATGGATCCTTGCATGTGGTTATTATATGAAGGATATGATATTTACATGTTATGATACGTGGTAAACGTATCGGAGGAGGGGACCGGGTTGAACCGGAGGTGATCGAAGGGGAGAATAATACATGGTAAACGTATCGGAGGAAGGGACCGGGTTGAACCGGAGATGATCGAAGGGAGATTATATTCTCTGTTGATCATGTATGTATGTTGAGATTATATCTTATGTTGATCATGTATGCATGTTGCGATTATATTCCATGTTGATCATGTATGCATGTTGCGATTATATTCCATGTTGATCACGTATGTATGTTGAGATTATATCTTATGTTGATCATGTATGCATGTTGTGATTATATTCCATGTTGATCATGTATGTATGTTGAGATTATATCTTATGTTGATCATGTATGCATGTTGCGATTATATTCTATGATGATCATGTGTGCATGTTATGTTAATATGGTTAAGTTAGAAATTGTATGTTAAAACTATAAAGAATTGATATTCCAGACTTTAAGATAAGTCGACTTACCTAGGCAATTTCACCAGTATTAGTCGACTAGCCATGGGGCTAAGTCGACTATGGAAGGGAAAAATGGGTAGACAAGTCTCAGGAAAATATATATTAGTCGACTATATATAAACTGTAGTCGACTAGCCTCAGTTACAGGAAAGAAACAGAGAGTAGACATCTTCTTTTGGCCATGACTAGTCGACCATAGATGATGAATAGTCGACTATAACCTATAGTAGTCGACTACACCAGAAAGGGTAGTCGACTAGAATTGGTTATCAGTGACAAACAGAGAGCAGCATACCTTTTTGATCCATATTTAGTCGACTATAGGTGATGTATAAGTCGACTAATACATAGTGTAATCGACTATACAGATTAGGGTAGTCAACTACATAAGACACTGACGGCCAACAGAGAGTAAAAATATTTTTGGAGCAACCCCAGTCGACTATAGCTTCAATAATTAGTCGACTAATAAGTGGTATTAGTCGACTATAGGAATGACCTAGTCGACTAGCATGACCTGTTACTGTGTTTGGGTCGGAACTTCAGCTACTACCTAAAACTTCAAACATATGGTATAAAATACGATTGCCAACCTGATGATAAAGTCCAAATAGACCTACTTAATGGATATGCATATAAATATTGTTTTACTCACTGAGCTGTCGAGCTCACTCTATTCTCATTATCATCTTCAGGTTTGGACAAAGGTAAGGGACCCGCCTAATAGCAACATATGCGGGATAGGTGACAACGGAGACATTTCACCTTTCTGCTTGTCCTTTTGATATGTATATGGTTGTAGAAAACTATGCATAACTTCTATTTGGATGTTTGCTATAAACTTGTAAATATTGAAATGCTTGGTGCTAGACTCAAAACCTGTATTATACTTTGGAATAGTAATATATTAGACTATATTTCCTTATGAGTTATCGGACCAATGTTTTGGAAATGCTAAATCATGTTAAGATCATACATGCTATCTGAATGGAGATTGATGTAAAGTATAGATAAGTCTGATGCTAGTAGAATGAAAGTATTGTATCTTGATGGGTCCCACGCTTGGATAATCTGTGATGATTGTAATCAATGAAAATTTTTAACTGGGACCGTTACAACAATACACTGGATTTTGAGTAGGCCTAGCTATTTTACGTGAGTCATGCTTGGGCTTGATTAGGCATGTGGCCCACTTCTAATTATATGTTTATTTCGCTGCAACTTTTGTTGTTTGCAATACAAGCGCAAAAAGAGTTCAAGTACAAATTTGTTGCAAGCGTAGCCAAATGCCTCTTGACACATTCATCGCACGTTTTTATATTAATGAATAATTGTAAATGTTTGAGTGTTGAATTTGTTTTTTTTAAAGGAGGTTACTCAAAATGGATTTCAAAGTTACAAGATCGTGTTTTTAAGAACCAAATCACTGTAATTTGATGCAAATCACTAGAGTTCTAAAAAACTACTTTGTTCATAGTTTTGCATGCTGAAACAATATCTTAACTTATAAAATGTGCTCGCCTTTTTTTTCAACATTCTTTCCTTCCTCTTGCGATTTATTTCCTACAGAAAGTTAGATTAAATATGAAACATAGGCATCTCAAGTCCACACAAAAAAATTGGTCACATTAATAATATGGCTAGATAAATTAGACAACACTAAGTGATTAAAAAAAGAACTTTGACAAAATCATCCATAACATAACTCGCATTGGTCGGATAAGACATGGGTCATTTCCTAAATGCATTATCTTTAACACAACAAATATAATATACCTGACTTGAATCTAAACTGTACACGAATGAGCCAGCCTAGTACAACACGCGGGCGACGAAATATCTATTGGATTGGTAGATGAGCTTATAATTCTATATCCATCCAGTGTTCCTGGCCATGCTTAATTGTTTTATATGGGCGTCTAGACATAGCTAAGCACGACACAACACGATCCACTTCTAGCCTTGAGTACTTTCTATGGATGCTTTATCTATAATGAAACAAATAATCATAAGAGAAATTACATGAGGAGATAAATAAAAATGACAAGATTTTTACATCCTGAAATTACATAAGAGAAATTATAGTGACCTGAATCTATAGTACTTATGTACTCCTGAATTCCTGATCATGCCTGATCCTTTTATTCCTGTGACTTGCTAACTACATATCATATTATAATAAGACAACTTACATCCGGTTTGGGGGAAACTGATGGGTCCTGAATAATCATATTTATGGTGGTCTTATCGAGTCACGCGTGGCCACATACTTGAGGGATCACCTGGCGGCCACCAGGGATTCCGTGGGGTGTGCTGGCACCCCTACTCCTGTTTATTCCTGCCGGGTATGCACACGCCCTAGGCCTATTTCTATGGGATCTACGATACTCTATTCCTGTTCGGGCGTAAATAAGTCCCGGTACCTAGCAGTACGTTCCGGCTCAGCACCGGATACTTCTGGACCGTTGTCCCGGGCATGTACGGGGCCCATCCGAAACATGATTCATCGAACTTTATCAGTTTTCAAATAACTTGCTCTATAAGTTGTAAGTGGAAGTATGTGAAATGGGACGCATACTGAAACCTGCAACTTAGACGGCCCCAATTATAATAAGATGCTAAGATACCATTTGTTGTGTTGTTTTGTAACTCGGGTTGTATGCGCTCGGATTACGGTGACATGGGATAAAGGTATATAGATGAGAGTTTCCTTGTTTGGATTATTCCTTTGATGTACTAGTCTCATGGAGCCGTGACCTAAGCTTGTACGATCGGTTTTGCTCGTAATCGGTTTTATTCGGTTTTATGTTAGTTTAGGAGTTATCTAGTGTTGCCTTGTCTACTTTATTCATCGCCTCGTTACCTGCTCTTATCATCTTATATCATACATGTTCCCAGCTTGATAACGATTACTGTCTCTCTACTTGCTCCTGCATGCTTATGCTCACGACACAGTTTTCAATGCATACTTATGACTTGGATTTATCGATACACATGTGCTTATCCATACTCGCCACCTGGCTTTCGCATCACCACTCGCCGGGGAGTTCTAACTCCTCTGGATCCTCATGTCCAGGTCTTGGAGCTTAGAGCGTATGGATTCTCCCAGTTGCTGATCAGAGTGGCGCAGAGCGTAGATCCCTAGCAGACCGTCTGTAGCTCCATCCTTCCAGGCCCCCTGCTCGGCTCTAGAGTTTTCCTGTTATGACTCTGAGCCTCTTTTTGCACTGTTCATATTTGTACATCTCCTTGTATTCTCGCATTTGCTCCATATCAGTGATGTAATATTCTTATAATATTTGTCACCTCTGGTGATAACTTTGTAATTGTACTCATGTGTTAGAATATATAATGCACCACGTGCTTCCGTACTCTGATTCTTGCATGTACTGATGCTTAGCGTATATACGTGAGGGTATTTCTGACCTGCGTATATACGTCGCAGTAACGTCTCCGTACCCGCTGGATCGGGGCGTTATAGGGTGGTATCAGAGCTTAGGCTCTCGCATCCTCAGTACGTCCAGACGGCAAATTAATGGTAAAGAAATTTGCAACTGGAATGCATGAATCCTGGTTATACAGTTCAACTACAAGTGCAGAGTTATCTTTTTCTTGATCATCCTTCCTTTGATTTCTAGTCCCTTCCATTTTTCACTGTTTTGGTTTTTCGTAGCCTTTATACCAACTTAAGATATGGTTATACTAGAGAGGTAGTGGCTGGTTCGGAATAAAGCTATTATATGATCTCTTCGGCCAACTCTATGGTGCTTGAGTATTCTCAAGATTAATCAACGATCGGGTTATCTTTCAGACGTCGGTATTCAGGATTTCTCTACGACTATTATATATTCTTGGCTATATCTTCAAAGTGACCGATGCCTGGTATTCGGAATTCTTAATTATCGGTCTTCTTTATTATGATAAGTACTGTCAGGGTTTCCTTTATCTTCAGTATTCTGGCTTATTCTCGGAGAGCTATCAAGTATGCAGTACAACTGGAATTCTATTGCAAAGCAATGACATCAGATCAGTATTATTTGGTATCGTTCAAAGACTTATGCAGCCAGAAGTGCAGAAGATGTCTATATTCTGATTATTGTTCAGTCAACTTGAGATCCCTACCTTTAATGATTCATATCTTGATTGGTATATTTTCGTCCTTGTCCCCCTTTGTGTTCATTTTACCCCTTATCGAAATTGCGAGGACGCAATTTTTGTAAGGTGGGTGAAATGTAACACCCCGCTTCCGGAATACGTACTTAGTTGCGTATCTAGATTTCTCGATCGTATTTTTTTGATTTACTTCCTGTATTTGTTTTGTATTATGAATTGTTTATATGATCGTTTTACCTTGGACCCGGATCGTGGACTCGGATTCAGCCCTAGTCTGAACCGGGGACCCGATCTCAGGTTATTGCTCGATTTAGTCTTTCTGGTATTCAGATTTGACCGATTTCAGTTTCAAATATCATTTTTCAATATTTTAGATTTTTTCATGATTTTCTGAAATTTTCCAGAATTAAATTGAAAATCTTCAAAACCGGTGTCGACCAGCACCACTGACCGATTCTCAGATTTTTAATTTACAAACGGAGTTGAATTTTAAGAAACGACTTCCCCATAACTTCTTAAAATCATATTTTCTATCTAAATACTTTTTCTGAGATTTTTCAGAATTTATCAAAATCCGGCCAACCCGGTGTAGACCGGTATTGACGGTTGACTTCAGGATTTTTATTATAAAAATGTGATTGAATTTCTAAAAACCGATTTCAGCAAAAATCTTTAAATAATATTTATTATTTTTGAGATTTTTGGGAAGCTTTCCAAGCTACTTAATTTTTTGGACTTTTCCGGAGTTTTCGGTGTTTTCCTAAATACCAGAATTTTATCCAGATACTCTACTTTTCTCTTTTTCTCTCTCCTTATTAGAAGCGAGTTTCACCAACCTGGATTCATCATTAAATGCAGAGATTCTCTCCATACTGCATTTAATGCACTTCAGACCAACTCTGATAAGTCAAATCTGACTTTTGTCCTTTCTGTTAAACGCAGCATTCGCGTTTTTCCCAAAACGCGAGTTTCATCCTCGCGTCTGGGCAATTGCCAGACGCGAGTCTTTGTTGCATGGGGACGCAGCCTTTTTAATTTGCAAGAGACGCAAAGTTTCTTTTATAAGCAATGGCAACATTATAATAATGTTTTCCTACCCTTTATATAACCACTCCTTTTTCTTCCTTCTCTTTCATTCATTTTCTTTCCTTTCTTCTCCTTCCTGCAAACGAACACAGCAGCCCACCAAGCCCCTTGCCCTCCCATTGGCCGGCCATCTCCTCCACTCTCCCCTCCATTTCCACCACCAACTCCTCCACCTTTTTCTCCTCCATCTCCTCCACCATCCCAACAATAACAACAACCATAACACCACCACCACACCATCTTCTTCTTTCTCTTTTTCCACCAAAACAACCCATTACCTCCAAAGCTTCATCACCATTTCTACCATCATCACCACCACCTTGATCACCACCAAACACACCATCTTCCTCTCCTCGTCATTCTTTCTAACGAGGTATAGCTTCGTTCTCCGAAGCCTCGTTTCCAAAACTCCAATTTTTCCATTTTAACTATACTTGCACCCCTCCACATATTGCTTTGGCCACCCATCTCCGGCCACTTCCGGCCATCTCCGGCCACCTCCGGCCGCCGCCGGTGACCGCCGGCCATCGCCGGCTACCACCCCCTTCCTTTCTCTTCTTTCCTTTCCTTCTTTCTTTATTTTCCTTCTTTCTTTCTTTCCTTTCTTTTTACTTTCCTTTCCTTTTCCTTCTCTTCTCTGTTTTTCTCTCAACCTGCGTCTCTCTCCCTGTCAACCTTGCGTCTTCCCCTTTCCTGTGTTTCCCTCATCCTTGCGTCTCTCTCTTTTTCCCTGGACTCTCACTTTCTTATCTCCTTCTTTCTTTCACTCTATTGTTAGACGTGGCTCACCCCCGCGTTCAAGCAATTCTTTAACGCGATCCTCGCGTTCTTATATCAACACGACGCGGGGCTCATGCCCGCGTCTGTGTTCTTCTCGTGTCCTAACTTGAACGTGGGTCTCGAACCTCGCGTTTGTGGCATCTACGCGACGCGACTCCCGCGTCTGCGACCCCCGCGTCTCACTCTCAAACTCGCGTCCCCCTGTACACACTCTCTCTCCATGCACTTCTCTCTCTAGTTTTCTCTTTCTCTCCTCTCTCTCATTCTCTTTCTCTCTCTTGATTTCCTCCTCTCTCTATCACTTTCTCTTTAACACGTTGACGCGTTGATTTCCTGGATTCCGAAGATCGGGGATTTCTCTGTATTTTCTAAAGACTTAGGCGAGTGTTCTCGCTTTCCCATTGGTCTCGAACCTCGCGTTTGTGGCATCTACGCGACGTGACTCCCACGTCTGCGACCCCCGCGTCTCACTCTCAAACTCGCGTCCCCCTGTACACACTCTCTCTCCATGCACTTCTCTCTCTAGTTTTCTCTTTCTCTCTCCTCTCTCTCATTCTCTTTCTCTCTCTTGATTTCCTCCTCTCTCTATCACTTTCTCTTTAACGCGTTAACGCGTTGATTTCCTGGATTTCGGAGATCGGAGATTTCACTGTATTTTCTAAAGACTTAAGCGAGTGTTCTCGCTTTCCCATTGGACTTTCCCGCGTCGTCGGGTTGACTTGCATAACATTATGTATTTATATCGTATTCCCGTTTTATATTGTGATGTACATACTTGTTATAGTAACTCTTACCATACACCTGTCTATATCACTTGTCAACTGATGTATCATCACCTGACACCCGACTTGCTACTACTTGACACTTGCTTCTTATTATGGCATGACTTATCACTTGCCTCCTGACATATTAATACCTGACCTGTGATTCTCACATTCACGGGAATCCTGCCGTGTTATTCTGTATGACATACAATGACTTGAATCATGTGCTTGTTATTCTGTATTATATATACAGTGACCCAAATCTATAGTACTTATGTAACCCCCTGATCCCCGGTGTACGTATCACAGTATCCGTATGCGATACAACGTACAAAATTGATTTGACCTCTGTGGTAGTCCGATTGAGCCGATTTCAGGTTCAAAAATCATTTTCAAATATTAGAGATTTTCTGAATTTTTTCTGGATTATTTTGGAAAATCTCCGTAGTCAGTGTCGACCAATACCGATAATCGGCTCTACTATTTTATTTCACCAACGGAGTAGAATTTTGAGAATCCGCTTTCACCATGTGTCTTAGAATTAGATTCTCTACGTTAGGGTATTTTTGAGAATTTTTCTGAATTTATCGAAAATCCGGCCAAACCGGTGTCGCCCGGTGTCGGCGAGACACTCCGGGATTTTTAATTTGCAAACCAGATAGAATTTCTACAAACCGTCTTCATATGACGGCTCAGAATAATATTATCTATTTTTTATAATTTTTGGCACCGTTCAGAGCTAGTCGAATTTTGGGCCAATATTCTAATATTTAAATATTAATTTCTTTTCTTTTCTTTTCTTTTCTTCTTCCTTCTTCCACAAGCTTCTTCTCCTCCACCGCCTAAACCCAACCGCTTCTCTCTCCTATAAATCCTACCTCCCTCTCTCTCACACACAATTTCCTCTCTCTCTCTCTCTCACTTCCCTACCCTTTTAAAACCTCTCTCTCTCCCCCCTCTTTTTCTCTCCCTTTCCCCCTCTCTGTACCCGGGTCCAGCGCGCCGCCGGCAGCTTAGCGACGCCGGGCGGCCATCCCCTGCGGTCGCGGCCGGCCGCCGCCGGCCGCAGCCGGCTGCCATGGCCGCGCAGCCGCGCTGCCAGGCACAGGGCAGCAACAGCTGCCCTGTTTCCTCCCCCTCCCCTTTTCTTTCCCTCGTCTCAAATCTCTCTCTCACCTCTCTTCCACCCACGACGGGCGCCGCCGACCTGGTCCGCGGCGGACGCCGCAGGCCTGGGCCGCGACGGGTGTCGCCGCCGTCAGCCTGCTGGCGGCCACGGGGTGAACGACAGCAGCAGCTGTCGCTGCTGCTGTTGCCGTTCTATTTGGGTTTGGGTAAAACCCAAACCCAATAATCCTCCTATTGGGTTAAATGATAAACCCAAACCCATTAACCCATTTACCCATTAAGTTAAGTTATGGGTTCGGGTTATCGGATCCAAACCCGACCCGTTATGAGCCAAACCCGCATCCGAAACCCGTTAAAGGTAATTTTACAGAAAACCCCCTGCTAAGATGTCTTATTTACATTTCAATATTTTTATTACATATTTAACCCTATTTGTTATGATTTAGTATTCGGGCAATATCGGGAGCATCCGGACTCCGATTTGGACGATTCTGGATCCGTTGCGATCGTGGGAAAGAGAGCTACCATCCTATGGCTAGTTTGTGAGTGTTTTTATTTTATAAATTGCCTTTTTAGTTTATTTATTGCACTTGGTTGCTTTATGTAAATAAAACAGGATGACCTGTTAATCACTGTAAAACTGTACATACCGATTCATAAATTGTCATTGATAGAATAACAATGTAAACATGCTCGATTAGAATAACATTTGACCGTTGGGACAGATAGGGATATCTGATACTCCATTCGGTATGATTACCGGTACCTGCCTCACACGAAACACCGATACTACATGTACATGTACCACTAGATATTGTGATTCACCGTTCCTCGTTATATTGTCATTCTGATTCACCGATACTCAGGGACACTACGCTGTTACTCAACATGCATGCTAGACACCTTCACACACTAGTATCCACATTATACGAATATTGTAGTTCACTACACTGCTCATTGTTATAACATGTATGAGTACTACCCAGATATAGTACACGAATTATTGCTACACATGGATATCCCACTGGTACACGGATAGACTAATGCACGGACAACCGCATTTAATATTATTGTTACAGTTCTGTCATGTTTACATATCCCTGTTACACGTTCATGTTATGTTTACATATCACTGTTACACGTGCATGTCATGTTTACATATCACTGCTACACGTGCATGTCATGCTTACATATCACTGTTACACATGTATGTCATGTTTCCATATCCCTGTTACACATGCAATCCATGTTCCATGTTGTTGTATTCATGTTATATAATTGTTTCCTGTTACTGATATGGATATTCCCCTTACTGGACATGAGAGCTGTTGATATGTGATATGTGGAATTCCACATCTATTGTTTCCGTTATATTGTTCCAGTGATATTGTTCCCGTTTCCCGTTATATTGTTCCCGTTATATTGTTCTATGCTATCAACAGAGCTCAGGTCCAGTTATCATGTTACCCGTATCATGTATTTGTTCTTGTGACATTGTATACTTGACATATCAGATAATAATGATAACTTGGGTATGGGGGAGACTTGACGGTTGATTAGATCATATCGGGTGGATGTCTGGATCCATTGTTCGTCCCACTGCAGGGGATGGGGTAGTGCTGGCTACCATCTGTTACTCATGAGCATCCCGTTATTGTTTTAGCTCATTGAGATTCCCGTTACATGTTACAGCTCTAGCGGGCTGGCCCTGGTCTCAGCAGCCAGGGATCTGATAAGGCCGTTGTCCCGGGTATGTACGGGATACACCCACCCGATAAGAACTCCTCGACCATGGGTTTCCAATTAACATAATAAAACAGTATACACAATAGTGACATCGGGAACACTTGTTATTTGGTTACTCTCTCGTTTGGATAATGGTACCCGTAGGCCATGTTCGGATTGGGTTCGACTGGAGTGCGGGCTCCAGTAGGAACTGCCAGTGGTATAGGACACTGGAAGAGAGTGATTAAAATACTGGGTGGTACTGATTTCTACTATTGTATAAAAGACATGACTTACTTGATACATGTATGCTATCTAGCGACTGTCCCTGAATTTTATCTGTTATCCTGTTACATGTATATTTTGTTACTATACCTGGTACATGTTATACTTTCTGTGATGGCATATGACGCATGTTCTGCATTGCATATATTATGCTTTCTGTATAGCAGACATCATTACTGTATATGCACCACACCGTATAATGATTACATTGCATAGGCCCATCTGCCTGTACACGTTTATCACGTCACCATTTATTCGATAAACTGGACACGACTATAGACATGACCCGATGATAACCGGCTAGGTAGTGATGGTATTAAAAGATGACATGTTTATATATTTGCACTGCTTTCATGTTTATCTATTTCTACTGTTTATATATCCTTATTATATGGTATCACTAGTCCAACCTCATGTACTATATATTATTATCGTGCTTGTAGTACTATTGTATCTATTACTGCCTCCTTCATTTTACCACTCACTAGGTTGCTTTCTGACGACCCTGAGTTTGCATGCCCAGGTTGAAGATCCGAGTTACCGTAGCTTCAGAGAGTGCTTTGGAGTCACATGGGAGCTTCATCATCGGGACTATCCATAGGTATCCTAACCTCTTTTGCAGGTATTCTTGTACTTATTTCATGCTGGAACTCAGGTATATATGGAGATTCTTTACTGTACGGAGGCTTAGCGTACGTACGTAGGGTTTTCCGCCTTGCGTATGTACGTCGCCATAACGTCTCCGTATCTTTAGGATCGGGGCGTTACAACTTATGTACTCCTGAATTCCTGATCATGCCTGATCCTTTTATTCCTGTGACTTTCTAACTACATATCATATTATAATAAGACAACTTGCACCCGGTTTGGGGGAAACTGATGGGTCCTGATTAATCATGTTTATGGTGGTCTTATCGAGTCACGCGTGGCCACATACTTGAGGGATCACCTGGCGGCCACCGGGATTCCGTGGGGTGTGCTGGCACCCATACTCCTGTTTATTCCTGCCGGGTATGCACACACCCTAGGCCTATTTCTATGGGATCTGCGATACTCTATTCCTGTTCGAGCGTAAATAAGACCCGGTACCTAGCGGTACGTTCCGGCTCAGCACCGGATACTCCTGAACCGTTGTCCCGGGCATGTACGGGGCCCATCCGAAACATGATTCATCGAACTTTATCAGTTTTCAAATAACTTGCTCTATAAGTTGTAAGTGGAAGTATGTGGAATATGACGCATACTGAAACCTACAACTTAGACGGCCCCAATTATAATAAGATGCTAAGATACCATTTGTTGTGTTGTTTTGTAACTCGGGTTGTATGCGCTCGGATTACGGTGACATGGGATAAAGGTATATAGATGAGGGTTTCCTTGTTTGGATTATTCCTTCGATGTACTAGTCTCATGGAGCCGTGACCTAAGCTTGTACGATCGTTTTGCTCGTAATCGGTTTTATTCGGTTTTATTGGTTTTATCGGTTTTATGTTAGTTTAGGAGTTATCTAGTGTTGCCATGTCTACTTTATTCATCGCCTCGTTACCTGCTCTTATCATCTTATATCATACATGTTCCCAGCTTGATAACGATTACTGTCTCTCTACTTGCTCCTGCATGCTTATACTCACGACACAGTTTTCAATGCATACTTATGACTTGGATTTATCGATACACATGTGCTTATCCATACTCGCCACCTGGCTTTCGCATCACCACTCGCCGGGGAGTTCTGACTCCTCAGGATCCTCATGTCTAGGTCTTGGAGCTTGGAGCGTATGGATTCTCCCAGTTGCTGATCAGAGTGGCGCAGAGCGTGGATCCCTAGCAGACCGTCTGTAGCTCCATCCTTTCAGGCCCCCTGCTCGGCTCTAGAGTTTTCCTGTTATGACTCTGAGCCTCTTTTTGTACTGTTCATACTTGTACATATCCTTGTATTCTCGCATTTGCGCCATTTCAGTGATGTAATATTCTTATAATATTTGTCACCTCTGGTGATAACTTTGTAATTGTACTCATGTGTTGGAATGTATAATGCACTACGTGCTTCCGTACTCTGATTCTTACATGTACTGATGCTTAGCGTATATACGTGAGGGTATTTCTGACCTGCGTATATACGTCGCAGTAACGTCTCCGTACCCGCCGGATCGGGACGTTACAGGGTGGTATCAGAGCTTAGGCTCTCGCATCCTCAGTACGTCCAGACGGCAAATTAATAGTAAAGAAATTTGCAACTGGAATGCATGAATCCTGATTATACAGTTCAACTACAAGTGCAGAGTTATCTTTTTTCTTGATCATCCTTCCGTTGATTTCTAGTCCCTTCCATTTTTCACTGTTTTGGTTTTTCGTAGCCTTTATACCAACTTAAGATATGGTTATACTAGAGAGGTAGTGGCTTGTTCGAATAAAGCTATTATATGATCTCTTTGGCCAACTCTATGGTGCTTGGGTATTCTCAAGATTAATCAACGATCGGGTTATCTTTCAGACGTCGGTATTCAGGATTTCTCTACGACTATTATATATTCTTGGCTATATCTTTCAGAGTGGCCGATGCCTGGTATTCGGAATTCTCAATTATCGGTCTTCTTTATTATGATGAGTACTGTCAGGGTTTCCTTTATCTTCAGTATTCTGGCTTATTCTCGGAGAGCTATCAAGTATGCAGTACAACTGGAATTCTATTGCAAAGCAATGACATCAGATCAGTATTATTTTGTATCGTTCAAAGACTTATGCAGCCAGAAGTGCAGAAGATGTCTATATTCTGATTATTGTTCAGTCAACTTGAGATCCCTACCTGTAATGATTCATATCTTGATTGGTATAATTTTCGTCCTTGTCCCCTTTGTGTTCATTTTACCCCTTATCGAAATTGCAAGGACGCAATTTTTGTAAGGTGGGTGAAATGTAACACCCCGCTTCCGGAATACGTACTTAGTTGCGTATCCAGATTTCTCGATCGTATTTTTTTAATTTACTTCCTGTATTTGTTTTGTATTATGAATTGTTTATATGATCGTTTTACCTTGGACCCAGGTTCGTGGACTCGGATTCAGCCCTAGTCTGAACCGGGGACCCGATCTCAGGTTATTGCTCGATTTAATTTTTCTGGTATTCAGATTTGACCGATTTCAGTTTCAAACATCATTTTCCAATATTTTAGATTTTTTCATGATTTTCTGAAATTTTTCAGAATTAAATTGAAAATCTTCAAAACCGGTGTCGACTAGTACCACTGACCGATTCTCGGATTTTTAATTTATAAACGGAGTTGAATTTTAAGAAACGACTTCCCCAAAACTTCTTAAAATCATATTTTCTATCTAAATACTTTTTCTGGGATTTTTCAGAATTTATCAAAATCTGGCCAACCCGGTGTAGACCGGTATTGACGGTTGACTTCAGGATTTTTATTATGAAAATGTGATTGAATTTTTAAAAACCGATTTCACCAAAAATCTTTAAATAATATTTATTATTTTTGAGAATTTTTGGGAAGCTTTCCAAGCTACTTAATTTTTTGGACTTTTCCGGAGTTTTCGGTGTTTTCCCAAATACCGGAATTTTATTCAGATATTCTACTTTACTCTTTTTCTCTCTCCTCGCTAGATGCGAGTTTCACCAACCTAGATTCATCATTAAATGCAGAGATTCTCTCCATACTGCATTTAATGCACTTCAGACCAACTCTGATAAGTCAAATCTGACTTTTGTCCTTTCTGTTAAACGCAGCATTCGCGTTTTTCCCAAAACGCGAGTTTCATCCTCGCGTCTGGGCAATTGCCAGACGCGAGTCTTTGTTGCATGGGGACGCAGCCTTTTTAATTTGCAAGAGACGCAAAGTTTCTTTTATAAGCAATGGCAACATTATAATAATATTTTCCTACCCTTTATAAAACCACTCCTTTTTCTTCCTTCTCTTTCATTCATTTTCTTTCCTTTCTTCTCCTTCCTGCAAACGAACACAGCAGCCCACCAAGCCCCTTGCCCTCCCATTGGCCGGCCATCTCCTCCACTCTCCCCTCCATTTCCACCACCAACTCCTCCACCTTTTTCTCCTCCATCTCCTCCACCATCCCAACAATAACAACAACCATAACACCACCACCACACCACCTTCTTCTTCCTCTTTTTCCACCAAAACAACCCTTACCTCCAAAGCTTCATCACCATTTCTACCATCATCTACTCCACCTTGATCACCACCAAACACACCATCTTCCTCTCCTCGTCATTCTCTTTCTAACGAGGTATAGCTTCGTTCTCCGAAGCCTCGTTTCCAAAACTCCAATTTTTCCATTTTAACTACACTTGCACCCCTCCACATATTGCTTTGGCCACCCATCTCCGGCCACTTCCGGCCATCTCCGGCCACCTCCGGCCGCCGCCGGTGACCGCCGACCATCGCCGGCTACCACCCCCTTCCTTTCTCTTCTTTCCTTTCCTTCTTTCTTTATTTTCCTTCTTTCTTTCTTTCCTTTCGTTTTACTTTCCTTTTCCTTTTTCTTCTCTTCTCTGTTTTTCTCTCAACCTGCGTCTCTCTCCCTGTCAACCTTGCGTCTTCCCCTTTCCTGCGTTTCCCTCAAGCTTGCGTCTCTCTCTTTTTCCCTGGACTCTCACTTTCTTATCTCCCTCTCTCTCTTTCACTCTATTGTTAGACGCGGCTCACCCCCGCGTTCAAGCAATTCTTTAACGCGATCCTCGCGTTCTTATATCAACGCGACGCGGAGCTCATGCCCGCGTCTGTGTTCTTCTCGTGTCCTAACTTGAACGCAGGTCTCGAACCTCGCGTTTGTGGCATCTACGCGACGCGACTCCCGCGTCTGCGACCCCCGCGTCTCACTCTCAAACTCGCGTCCCCCTGTACACACTCTCTCTCCATGCACTTCTCTCTCTAGTTTTCTCTTTCTTTCTCCTCTCTCTCATTCTCTTTCTCTCTTGATTTCCTCCTCTCTCTATCACTTTCTCTTTAACGCGTTGACGCGTTGATTTCCTGGATTCCGGAGATCGGGGATTTCACTGTATTTTCTAAAGACTTAGGCGAGTGTTCTCGCTTTCCCATTGGTCTCGAAACCTCGCGTTTGTGGCATCTACGCGACGTAACTCCCACGTCTGCGACCCCCGCATCTCACTCTCAAACTCGCGTCCCCCTGTACACACTCTCTCTCCATGCACTTCTCTCTCTAGTTTTCTCTTTCCTCTCCTCTCTCTCATTCTCTTTCTCTCTCTTGATTTCCTCCTCTCTCTATCACTTTCTCTTTAACGCGTTAACGCATTGATTTCCTGGATTTCGGAGATCGGGGATTTCACTGTATTTTCTAAAGACTTAAGCGAGTGTTCTCGCTTTCCCATTGGACTTTCCTGCGTCGTCGGGTTGACTTTCATAACATTATGTATTTATATCGGTATTCTCGTTTTATATTGTGATGTACATACTTGTTATAGTAACTCTTACCATACACCTGTCTATATCACTTGTCAACTGATGTATCATCACCTGACACCCGACTTGCTACTACTTGACACTTGCTTCTTATTATGGCATGACTTATCACTTGCCTCCTGACATATTAATACCTGACCTGTGATTCTCACATTCACGGGAATCCTGCCGTGTTATTCTGTATGACATACAATGACTTGAATCATGTGCTTGTTATCCTGTATTATATATACAGTAACCCGAATCTATAGTACTTATGTACTTCTGAATTCCTGATCATGCCTGATCCTTTTATTCCTGTGACTTGCTAACTACATATCATATTATAATAAGACAACTTGCACCTGGTTTGGGGGAAACTGATGGGTCCTGATTAATCATGTTTATGGTGGTCTTATCGAGTCACGCGTGGCCACATACTTGAGGGATCACCTGGCGGCCACCAGGGATTCCGTGGGGTGTGCTGGCGCCCCTACTCCTGTTTATTCCTGCCGGGTATGCACACGCCCTAGGCCTATTTCTATGGGATCTGCGATACTCTATTCCTGTTCGAGCGTAAATAAGTCCCAGTACCTAGCGGTACGTTCCGGCTCAGCACCGGATACTCCTGGACCGTTGTCCCGGGCATGTACGGGGCCCATCCGAAACATGATTCATCGAACTTTATCAGTTTTCAAATAACTTGCTCTATAAGTTGTAAGTGAAAGTATGTGGAATATGACGCATACTGAAACCTACAACTTAGACGGCCCCAATTATAATAAGATGCTAAGATACCATTTGTTGTGTTGTTTTGTAACTCGGGTTGTATGCGCTCGGATTACGGTGACATGGGATAAAGGTATATAGATGAGGGTTTCCTTGTTTGGATTATTCCTTCGATGTACTAGTCTCATGGAGCCGTGACCTAAGCTTGTACGATCGGTTTTGCTCGTAATCGGTTTTATTCGGTTTTATTGGTTTTATCGGTTTTATGTTAGTTTAGGAGTTATCTAGTGTTGCCTTGTCTACTTTATTCATCGCCTCGTTACCTGCTCTTATCATCTTATATCATACATGTTCCCAGCTTGATAACGATTACTGTCTCTCTACTTGCTCCTGCATGCTTATGCTCACGACACAGTTTTCAATGCATACTTATGACTTGGATTTATCGATACACATGTGCTTATCCATACTCGCCACCTGGCTTTCGCATCACCACTCGCCGGGGAGTTCTGACTCCTCTGGATCCTCATGTCCAGGTCTTAGAGTTTGGAGCGTATGGATTCTCCCAGTTGCTGATCAGAGTGGCGCAGAGCGTGGATCCCTAGCAGATCGTCTGTAGCTCCATCCTTCCAGGCCCCTGCTCGGCTCTAAAGTTTTCCTGTTATGACTCTTAACCTCTTTTTGTACTGTTCATACTTGTACATATCCTTGTATTCTCGCATTTGCGCCATATCAGTGATGTAATATTCTTGTAATATTTGTCACCTCTGGTGATAACTTTGTAATTGTACTCATGTGTTGGAATGTATAATGCACCACGTGCTTCCGTACTCTGATTCTTACCTGTACTGATGCTTAGCGTATATACGTGAGGGTATTTCTGACATGCGTATATACGTCGCAGTAACGTCTCCGTACCCGCCGGATCGGGGCGTTACATCAGATACCATGACAGATCACGAACATGATCAATCAATCATAGATTAAGTAGACTTTCAGTGTATATACTCTTAAATTCTCAACACATTACATTTATATCCCTCTCTTATTCATAATTCTCATATGTCTTCTTGTTTATATATATATATTTCATATTTATCCTTTCATCACGGTCTGTTTGTTTCATAGAATATGGCCTATAAAATGAGTTTTTTCTCTTAATTTTGTGGGCTCCACAGGCTTTTCTAACACAACCTGTTTTTTATCTAGAAAAAAAGCTCAGAAAAAATGTGTAAGTTTTCCTCTCTGGCTGCCAATGTCTTCCTCTCAAATTGAGAGGAAAATAGTCGAATTTTTTATTGTTATCAGGTGCATATTTTCTCAGAGAAATGTGATAGCAGTCAGTTTTTTTTTGTACAAGTTTCTTTGCCAAATATGCCCTTAATATCAACACCCAAATCGAACACCAAACCTCCGCAACCACCAATGGCGCGACCGTCAAAGCTCCACCGTCAGAGCCTGATAACCCCATCTTATACTTGGTACCTCTTGCACTAAATCCCCCACCTGAACCCTACTCCTATATGCTCTCTAATTCATCAACCATCTCATGCAACACTATTGTGCCCCGCCCATCGCCACTACTGCCAGCGCCGCTTGCCCATTGCATCCAACAGGTTCTGAAACATGAGCCCGGTGTTGGGATAGTCGCGGTCCTCCTGCTCGAACGTCACGAACCCAAATTGAGATGCTGTGATCTGTGCAGTAGAGTTAAATCAAGAAGGAAAATTTAGTAGTTGAGGGGACATAGGGGTTGTTGCGAAATCCCAAAGATATATGTGTGTGTGTGTGTGTGTGTGTATGTGTGTGTAGCATATTATGATGGAGATTTTCCAATACGACTAATCGAATGATCAATTTCGCACCACGGGGAGTTAGGCTTGTCTCGCTTATAGGATGATAATTAAAATTTCAACACAGAAAATAAGTAAAGACAATAGATTTTATGTGGAAACCAATTTGAATAAACATGGGAGGAGAGAGGAACTTCACTAGTTTGCAGAGGTTGCAATGATTTTGTAGAGCTATTTAGTATTTACAATCTTTCTGACTCAATTGACTTGAATTGAATTACTTTTTCTTCTAGTTCTAAGCGTATAAATACCCTCAGAGTCATAACTGATAGTGTCGGTCTTGCGGATCTCTCCATAATCACATGATTTGCATGTTGTGATTCTATTGTAACCGCCTAATCACTACGATTGATTGTTGTGGTTGACATGCAGAGATAATTGCCTCCATCCGTAATGACCTGCGTTGAATTGGAGACATTATAGTGTTTGAAACGCGAGAGTGGTCTGGCAGGGTGATTTACTCCACATATCGCGAAATTCTGTCGCTGAGTTGAGTCCAGTAATGGAGATGAAAGACTTTGTAGCAGGCCGGCATTGCGGGGGTCAAAACTCCCGACCCGCAAAGTACTTCCGCCAAAGTTCTCATCTGGCTGAATGACTCGGGCCGAAATGATCTGGGGAGGCACTCGAGCTTTCTCCTCAGTCTTGACCGAAGTGGTTTCGGGGAGGTACTCGGGTTTGCCGTTTCACTCGGGGCGATCTTGATGAAGTGAGACACGTGTCGCGATCCTGACGAATATCAAAATCTTATCACTGCATGTATATATATAGCGTGTGTGTGCGTGTGTGTGTGGAGAGAGATAAACTTGCGTCATTCCAAAACGATTCGACACTGAATCTTTCACCCTTAAATACAACTGTACAACATCCGAATGCAAGATCCACTCAGTTGAAGTTGATATACATTATTTCAAGTAACTAAAAATAAACAATCATGTATTTTTGAATTCTTTTTGCCCATCCATCAAGTAGGCGAAAAATAGACCACTGAAATATTTAGTTGGTTAATTTAACACTGTAGAACATTTGAAATCTAACAAAAATTAATGTGTGAGGGCTTTTAAGTGTTTAGATCATGATGAAATTGTCATATCGAGAATTTGTATGTCTGAAGACGTAGATATAAGCAATATGTTATTTTCGACCGTCTTTTTTGTGCCTACTTAATGAATGGGCAAAAAGTATTCAAAATACTTAATTTTTAATTTTAGTTATTTGAATAATGTAGATCAACTTCAAGGGAATGGATCTTGCATTCGAATTTTGTAGGGTTGTATTTGAGTGAAAAGGATTCAACGAATCATTCCAAAATGATACAAGTCTATCTATCTATTCTCTCTCTCTCTCATACACATTTACACGCACATATAAAGGTCTTCGTGTGAGAAACTTTCTCACACGAAGACCGTAAGAAAATCATATAAAAGCAATCATGTGGATGATCTGAACCATTCATCTTGATTTACATATTTTATTTAAGGTACCAATAAAAAATCACGCGATTCCGAGCTTTTTTACCCACGCAACAAGTGATCACAAAACATATATAATATTCACCACAGAATAAATATGTCATTTGATGCATGGGTAAAAAAGATCGGAACCGCGTGATTTTTTTTATTGGTAGTCTAAGTAGAGTATATAGATAAAGATGAACGGTTCGGATTATTCACGGAATGGCTCCGACATGATTTTTCTTGCGAAACTTATTTTGAAAAAGTTTATCATTTGAAGATATATATATATATATATATATATATATATATATATATATATATATATATATATATATATGGGTTCGTAATGCTATTTTATTAATGATGGCTAAGTTTTTGTTAACAGAAGCATCACGAGATTATATGGGAAATTGTGAATAAAAGAGGGATACAAATGTAATATATAAAAAAATTTAAGGATAAATATGCCAATGACCCTATCAAATATGTGTGTGTGAGCGAGATCTATAACATGCTAGAATATAGAAGTACGAAAAACATAGATCAAACAAGTGATCTACCCTAACATGCATGTGTAAATCAAATAAGCAGAGAACGTAATATTCTCACAGGCCATGACAATTCTCATGCTCTATTGATGATATCTCGAACTTCTACCGCAACGAAGACACCTTCTCCTTTCCCTTTAATTCCTTCGTCACTTGCTCGCTCTTGTCACGGTCCATTTTTTAGCATGGACTTGGAAGAAATGTCTTGAGGATCGTTTTGCACTAATTTACTCCTAGAAACAAATTTCCTCAAAAGGCGTTTGAACTCTAGATCTCTTTGTTAGTTTTTAGGATCAATCTGACAACTAATCAATATCACTTAAATATCACCGATCTAATTGGCCAGATCGGTTAATATCAGGTGGGAGGTTTTCCGTTCAATAGAACGTTCCTTAATTAAAAAATCACCTTTCAATTACCTTTCTTGGTTAAACACCAATTAGACTGGTATAAGTCAGTCTGAATATACTGAATATCAGTATAACCTCTGTATAAAGAAAATTAATTTACTTATACAGTACTTGGAGTGAGGTACGCTTAAAGCGAATCTCCTTAAGACAATTACGTCCCTCGCACCGGTGCTAACGGGTTACTGGACGCTGGTCTCCTAAGATACAACACTCCTTCACGGTATTTGGATAGCACTACCAAATCACCGTACGGTCGAACCATAATTAACCAGTACCTTCACAGGATTATTGAAGCAGTAGGACCAAGACAAATTTCAGGGAGAATATTTGTCTTTACTTTGGAGGAGCACTCACTGTAAAGGAAGGAGGAAGGTAGAAGAATATTCTTCTTTGAAAGTCTCAGATTTAGACAACAATTCTATTAAAGAATCTGTTGAATTTTCTGAGCCCTCTTTCAGAACGAATTTTGCAGAATCTCTTGGAAGTCGCTTCGGAATCCGAGTTGCAGAATTTCCACTTCCCGTTGGAAGTCACTTCTGAAACTGAGTTGCAGAAGTTCAGAAAGCAGAGAACTTATTTTTCCTTTTGCTTCTGTTGCTGCTGGTGTGTTTTACTTTGAGAAAATGGAGCGCTATTTATAGCGCTCCAGGAGGGGTAAAAGGGTCCAAATCCAACCGAACAGTTGCGACGGTTCGGTCTGAACCGTTGCAACGTTCGTTTCAACCGCAGCAACCGCCCAATTGTCCGCGACGGTTGGCTGATAGCCGTTGCGCTGGACGGTTCGGATCCGGATTGCAGAGCGGGCATGCTCCGCGTAACCCATACCCGTGAGACCCGGTTCAAAAAAACCGGGTAGGGAACCCGAATCCGAGCCCGAGCCCGTGCCCGGCACCGGTGCCGGCCGGCCGCCAGCGGCGGCGCGCCGCGCATGTGCGGGTATGGTTTCCCCCTAATCGCGCGCGAAAACTCCAAGTACCCAAAGGGCACACCCTTTGTTCTCATTTTTCTCTATTTAAACACTTCAAACTTATATCCCATGACCAATGTGGGACTAAATGCTTTTACCTACCTTTAATCCCCTTTTGGCTTTGAATTAGACAAACTTTAGACTTGAGTATCTCATTCATTCGAAGTCAGAATTGAACATGTGAATATACCACGTTCATCCCCAATGGAAGGAGAACACACTCCAACCATTATCCAATTGATTCTATCAACGGATGTAGCCATAATTCAATTCAAAGATTCACATATATTCTTCATATTCCCAACAATCCCCACAATGAATGGAGATTCAAGGAATTGACACACAAAGAGACTGACTCTATAGTGAAAGATACTTTGGAAAAGAAACTGCATCAGGATAGGTGAACTAGGTCTTGAACCTTCCATAGCGAAAGTTTTATCGGACTTACTGGCTAATCAGTAAACTAGGTCTTAAATTGTTAGCCGTTAGTGTAAGCGAAGTCAACAAGCTTCACACAGTAACTTTTCAAATCAATTTTGGTTCTTGGTTGTGTCCATTTTGGCCCTGGACATTCTTGATTTCAGAGAGTATCTTTAGGTAATAACAGCCTCCATAGAAATTCCCAAAGAGCCGACCCAACTTTATACTCACATAGGTGATCGTCCTATTAAGAGTAGTCTACTCTACTCCACTTGTTTAGTAACAAGATATAGACATCATTAAAATTGTTAAGCTTATCCTTAATCCACTTGTAGAAAGCACTTATGTGCATCTTAAGAATGGATTGGAGTCAAGCTCCTAAGTGCTTACTTGCTGAGTCAATCATAACTAGTTTTTCCTCTTGAACTTAGTCCGTGGGATCTCCAGTCGCTAAGTGAGATTTCCATTAAGTTAACTCAGTAAGGTTAGGCTTTTAGACCCATTCCTCTCGATGCGCAGTTTATACGCTCTCCACTTAAACCTTTAGTAAGCGGATCCGCTAAATTATCTTTTGACGAGACAAAGTCAATAGAGATAATTCCATTTGAGAGCAACTGCTTAACAGTATTATGTCTACGACGAATATGTCTACACTTACCGTTATATATAACATTTTGTGCCCTAGATATAGCTGCTTGATTATCGAAGTGTATACATATAGCGGGCGCTGGCTTTTGCCATAATGGTATATCTTCCAAAAATTGTCAAAGCCATTCTGCTTCTTCTCCGGCCTTATCTAAGATTATGAATTCTGATTCCATAGTGGAACAGATAATACATGTTTGTTTGGAAGATTTTCAAGATACCACTGCTCCTCCTAAAGTAAATACGTATCCGCTAGTTGATTTTGATTCCTCAGAATCTGCAATCCAGTTAGCATCACTGTATCCTTCGAGTACAGGTGGATACTTTCCATATCTCAAGGCATATTCCTTAGTATGTGATACGTAACCCAATACTCGTAGTAGAGCAATCTAATGTTCATCAGTAGGATTACTAGTGTATCTGCTTAACTTGCTTACAGCTTAAGCAATATCGGGTCTAGTGCAATTCATCAAATACATTAGACTTCTGATAATATGAGAATACTCTAACTGACGTATTCTAGTTCCTGTATTCTTATGAAGGTCGATGTGTGGGAGAAAAGGATTGGTATTATCCTTTATCCCGTGTTCCTTGAATCTTTCTATTATCTTCTCCACGTAATGAGATTGAGATAGACTGATTCCATCTGGTGTTCTTGTGATTTTAATTCCTAAAATTACATCAGCAACCCCTAGATCCTTCATGTCAAAGATGTTGGATAACATTCTTTTAGTTAACTTAATAATTTCAATATTAGTCCCAAGTATCAACACGTTGTCTACATAAAGACAAACAATGATACATGCATTTCTAACTGTTTTAGTGTAAACACACTTATCGCATTCATTGATGGTGAATCCATATTTGATCAAGACACTATAAAATTTCTCATGCCATTGTTTTGGAGCCTGCTTAAGACCGTATAAGGATTTTATCAATTTACACACTTTGTGTTCTTAGCCCTTGACTATAAATCCTTCAGGTTGCTCCATATATATTTCTTCATTTAATTTACCATTTGTCTTGACATCCATTTGATGGATATCTAAGTTATGCAATACTGCAATTGCAATCAACATCCGAATGGAGGTTATTCTTGTTACTGGTGAATAAGTATCGAAGTAGTCAAGTCCTTCCTTTTGTCGATAACCCTTGACTACTAATCTAGCCTTGTACTTATCAATAGATCTATCGGGTTTTAATTTTCTTTTGAAAATCCACTTACACCCAATTGGTTTACTGTCAGGAGGCAAATTTGCCAATTTCCAAGTATGATTACTTAGTATGGATTCTATTTCGCTATTTATAGCTTCTTTTCACATTTGTGCTTCTGGGGTAGACATATCCTTTTTAATGTTTGAGGTTCGCTTTCACTAGCGTATGCTATGAACTCTGAACCCAAAGATTTTGAGATTCTAGATTTCTGACTTCTTCTTGGTTCAATTTTCGCATTAACAATCGGTTCCTCGAGGCTTTCATCTCTGAACGCCATCTCATGTGTTTTTTTCCAGAAATCTTATCTGTTTCCTGTTTACATGGAAAAATATCTTCAAAGAACACAGCATCTCTAGATTCGATAATCATATTTACATGAATATCTGGTATCTCTGATTTATGACCAGAAATCTATAGGCACTACTATTCAAGGCATATAGCCTATGAATATGCAGTCCATTGTTCTTGCTCCCAACTCAGTCTTTTTAGGTAATCGTGCTAGTACCTTTGCAAGGCACCCCCACATTTTGAGGTAATGGTAGGAAGGTGTCCTTTCATGCCATAACTCAAATGGTATAAGACCACGTTTCTTACGGGGTATTCTGTTTAGAATATAATTTGCAGTTAACAGAGCTCCCCCCCACAAGTTTTGCGGAGCTCCAGAACTTACGAGCATGGAATTGACCATCTCCTTCAGAGTTCTGTTCTTCCGTTCAGCAATTTCATTTTGCTGAGGAGTATATGGTGCTGTAGTTTGATTGATTATACCAAATTTAGCACATAACTCATTAAAATCATTTGATTCATATTCTCCGCCTCTATCGGATTTTAGAATCTTGATATTCTAGTTGACTTGATTCTCAACTTCGGCTTTATATGTTATAAACATATTCATTGTCTCATCCTTACTGTTTAAAAGATACACATAACAATATCTTGTACAGTCATCAATAAAAGTAATAAAATACTTTTTCTCGCCTCTAGTTGGCATAAACTTCAAGTCACATAGATCGCTATGAATTAACCCTAAAGGTTCTGTATTTCGATCAATTGAGTAGAATGAATTTTTTGCTAACTTGGCCTCAACACAAATCTCACACTTGCGAATTTCTTCCAAGTTGAGTTTAGGAATATATCCTAGATTAGACAAGTTTTTTAATGACTTGTAATTTACATGCCCTAATCTAGCATGCCATAAAGTAGGAGACTCAAGCAAATAAACAGAAGATTTTCCTTTATTTATAAGTTTCGGATACAAATACGCAGACTTTTTGTCCACCACTGCAACATTGGCTTTAAAAAGTCCATCAACAAGATAACCCTTTCCCACATACATCCCACCCTTAGTAAGTACAAATTTATCTGATTCAAAAATTATTCTAGATCCTTTCTTACTAAGTATTGATCCAGAGATCAGATTCTTGTAAATATCTGGAACATGTAGCACATCGTTCAGAGTAAGCTCTTTCCCAGATGTCCACTTCAGGATGACCTTTCCTTTCCCTTAACCTTAAAGACGGCTGAGTTTCTCATGAAGAGTTGCTCATCTTGCTCTAGTTTATGATATTCAGAGAATAATAATTTCTCAGAGCAGATGTGCCGAGTAACCCCAGTGTCTACCCACCAATCCTTATTGTTGGTCATCAGATTCACTTCTGACACCACAGCTGAAAGGCTTGGCGATGCATGGTCGGTCAGGTTTGCCTGTGAATGGTTCTTCTTGTTTTTTTGAGACGGCTGCGACATTCATTCGCCTTATGCCCTTCTTTGTTGCAGATGTAACAGGTTCCCTTAAAGCGCATGTTTTTTCCTTCTTAGACCTTACCTTTGTACCCTTGGGTAGTCTTCTTCCGCTTTAAGCCTTTGAAAGTAGACGCTTTCCCCTTTGAGTCTTCATCACATTGGTCTTGACTTCATAGTTCTTACTTCTCCTTTTCTCGGGCTTTCGGTTGTCCTCCTCAATTCGAAGCCTCACAATGAGGTCTTCCAACTTTAGCTCCTTTCGCTTGTGCTTCAGGTAGTTCTTGAAATCTCTCCACGCAGGTGGGAGTTTCTCCATGATAGTAGCAACCTGAAAGGTTTTAGGTAGAATCATACCGTAGAATCATACCTTCGGCTTCTATCTCGTGCAAGATAAGTCAGAACACTTGCACCTGACTGATCACAGTCTTGTTGTCTACCATCTTGTACTCCAGAAATCGTCCTACGACGAACTTCTTGGTACCAGCATCCTCAGTCTTGTACTTCTTATCAAGACTGGCCCATAACTTTTTTGCCGTTGTGATAGGACTGTAGATATTGTAAAGAGAGTCATCCAGTCCATTTAAAATATAGTTTCGGCAAAGGAAGTCACCTTGAGTCCATGCATCGACTGCAAGGACTGAGTCCCGATCAGTTCTGGGTTCTGGTGGATCTTCTTGCAGGAATTTGACCAGATGCAGAGTGGTCAAATAGAAGAGCATCTTTTGTTGCCACCTCTTGAATTCTGTGCCATCAAATTTTCTTGGCTTTTCCGGCTCTGGGTTAGGAAGTGGAGTAGGCATCAAAGCTCGTATCTGCATGTTTGGTGCCTTTCTCGAGCTATTTTGATTGGTCTCAGACATTTTCTGCAAGTTCGAGCAGAACAGAAGTAAGAAACTTGACGTAATTGTCTTAAGATTGTTAGTTTCTAGGATCAATCTGACAACTAATCAATATCACTGAAATATCATCGATCTAATTGGCCAGGTCGGTTAATATCAGGTGGGAGGTTTTTCGTTCAATAGAACGTTCCTTAATTAAAGAACCACCTTTCAATTACCTTCCTTGGTTAAACACCAATTAGACTGGTATAAGTCAGTCTCAATATACTGAATATCAGTATAACCCCTGTATAGAAAATTAATTCACTTATACAGTACTTGGAGTGAGGTACGCTTAAAGTGAATCTCCGTAAGACAATTACGTCCCCACACTGGTGCTAACGGATTACTGGACGCTAGTCTCCTAAGATACAACACTTCTTCACGGTATTTGGATAGCACTACCAAATCACCGTACAGTCGAACCGTAGTTAACCAGTACCTTCACAGGATTATTGAAGCAGTAGGACCAAGACAAATTTCAGAGAGAATATTTGTCTTTACTTTGGAGCTTGGAGTGAGGTACGCTTAAAGCGAATCTCTTTAAGACAATTACGTCCCGGCACTGGTGCTAACGGATTACTGAACGCTGGTCTCCTAAGATAGGACACTACTTCACGGTAATTGAATAGCACTACCAAATCACCGTACGGTCGAACCGTAGTTAACCAGTACCTTCACAGGATTATTGAAGCAGCAGGACGAAGACAAATTTCAGAGAGAATATTTGTCTTTACTTTAGAGGAGCACCAAAGGTAGAAGAATATTCTTCTTTGGAAGTCCCAGATTCAGACAACAATTCTATTAAATTCTTTGGAAGTCCCAGATTCAGACAACAATTCTATTAAAGAATCTGTTGAATTTTCTGAGCCCTCTTTCAGAACGTATTTTGCAGATCTCTTGGAAGTCGCTTCGAAATCCGAGTTGCAGAATTCCCACTTCCCGTTGGAAGTCACTTCTGAAACTGAGTTGCAGAAGTTCAGAATGCAGAGAACTTGTTTTTCCTTTTGCTTCTGTTGCTGTTGGTGTGTTTTACTTTGAGAAAATGGAGCGCTATTTATAGCTCTCCGGGAGGGTAAAAGGGTCCAAATCCAACCGAACCGTTGCAATGGTTCGGTCTGAACCATTGCAACGGTTCGTTTCAAACCGTGCGGGGAAACAACAATTCTATTAAAGAATCTGTTGAATTTTCTGAGCCCTCTTTCAGAACGTATTTTGTAGAATCTCTTGAAAGTCGCTTCGGAATCCGAGTTGCAGAATTCCCACTTCCCGTTAGAAGTCACTTCTGAACTGAGTTGCAGAGAACTTTTTTTTCCTTTTGCTTTTGTTGCTGTTGGTGTGTTTTACTTTGGGAAAATGACGCGCTATTTATAGCGCTCCGGGAGGGGTAAAATGGTTCGGTCTGAACCGTTACAGCGGTTCATTTCAACCAGGGCGGGTATGGTTTCCCCTAATGGCGCGCGAAAACTCCAAGTACCCAAAGGACACACCCTTTGTTCCCATTTTTCTCTATTTAAACACTTCAAACTTTCATCCCATGGCCAATGTGGGACTAAATGTGTAACACCCCGCTCCCAGAATACGTACTTAGTTGCGTATTCAGATTTTTCGATCGTATTTTTCGATTTACTTCTTATATTTGTTTTGTATTATAAATTATTTATATGATCGGTTTGTCTTGGATCTGGATTCACGGACTCGGAGTCAGCCCTAGTCTGAACCGAGGACCCGATCCTAGGGTATTACTCGTTTTGGTCTTTCTGGTATTCCGATTTGACCGGTTTCAGTTTTAAACATCATTTTCCAATATTTTAGATTTTCTATGATTTTCTGGAATTTTCCTGAATTAAGTTGAAAATCTTCAAAACCGGTGTCGACCAGTGCCGCTGACCGATTCCCGAATTTTTAAATTACAAACGGAGTTGAATTTTAAGAAATGGCTTTCACATAACTTCTTAAATCATATTTTTTTATCTAAATACTTTTTCTGGGATTTTTCAGAATTTATCAAAATCCGGCCAATCCGGTGTACACCGAGATTGACGGTTGACTTCAGGATTTTTATTTTGAAAATGGGATTTTATTTCTGAAAATCAATTTCACCAAAAAATCTTTTTATAATATTTATTTTTGAGAATTTTTGGGGAACTTTCCAAGCTATGTTATTTTTGGACCTTTCCGGAGTTTTCGGTATTTTCCCAGAAACCGAGAATTTATCCAAATATTCCACTTTTCTCTTTTTCCCATTTTCTCCCTCCTTCCTCAAACGCGAGTTTCACCTACCTTGGATTCTGCATTTAATGCAGAGATCCTCTCCATGCTGCATTTAATGCACTGCTAATCAATTCCAATCAAGTCATTATGACTTTTGTCCTTTTGTTAAAACGCAGCCTTTTGCGTTTCCTCCTGGACGCGGCTTTCATCCCCGCGTCCAGTTCTTTTGGCCTGGACGCAACCATTGCCTTGTTGAGACGCAACTTAATTGGTGCGTTCTCTTTTGCTTTGATAAGCAATGGCAACATTATTATAATGTTTTCCCACCCTTTATAAATACCCCCACTCCTCTCTCTTTCATTAATCATTCTTTCTTCTTCTTTGTTTCCTGAGAACAAACACAGCAGCCCACTCGCTTGGCGGCCACTACTCCTCCATTTCCACCACCATCTCCTCCACCACTCCTTCACCAAATCCTCCACCATTCTCCCCTCCATCTCCTCCTCCATTTCCAACAACAACAACACCTCCATATCATCTTCTTCTTCCTCTTTTCCACCATAAAACACCAAGAAACACCAAACAACCCATTCTCACCACCACCTTCTCCACCATTTCCACCACCACCTACACCTCCTTGGACACCACGAACCACACCAATATCAACTCCTCGGCGAGCTCCTTCATTCTAGCCAACTCGTCGCTCCCCGTAACATCGTTTGCAAAATCCCATTTTTTTCAAAGTAAACTATACTTGCACCATCAACCTCCTTCCCTTGTGAAGGCCGGCCACTCCTTTCGGATTGGGGCCGTGCTCTTCTTCGTCGACAATATCGCCGTAAATTATTCCGGTAATCGTTCGCGATTATTCCGGTAATCGTTTTGGTGATAATTGACGACAACGATTATTCCGGATGCACAAGGCTTCAAAGTAACATTTTTAGGCGAGCGGTTTTCCTCGCCAAAGACTTGGACAACTTATTCTCCTACTTGAATTTTTATATCATGCAAGATAATCAACAAACACAAACCCTCAAAAGTCAGGTTCTGCTCTCTGTTTGCACTCTGTTAGTCGACTTGACCCAGTCATTAGTCGACTTGAACCCTTTATTAGTCGACTAGCCCCTTATCCTAGTCGACTAACTCATTGAAACGCAACCCTTTTTCTGAAGACGCGACCTTATTAGTCGACTAATCCCTTTTTCCTAGTCGACTAACTTTTTCTTGAAGACGCGGCTCTACGAGACGCGACCTTATTAGTCGACTACTCCTTTACTCCTAGTCGACTAACTTTTTCTTGAAGACGCGACCTTATTAGTCGACTACCCATTTATCCCTAGTCGACTAACTTTTTCCTGAAGACGCGACCCTTTGAGACGCGGCCTTATTAGTCGACTACCCCTTTCTTTATAGTCGACTAACTCCTTTATAAGTCGACTACTTGCCTCTCCCTAATCGACTAACTTTGGCTGACTGCTGTGTTTGATCCCTTTATTAAATAGACCCTTCCCATGGATTTTGTATTGATCATGTGCCTTCAATTGCAACGACAACACCAACGTGACCACCACCATCTTCACTTCCACCATCACTTATACCATCACAATACCACCTCCATCTCTTTTGCTTCAACCACCAACAAAATCACCTTTCCCTTCCTCTCTGTTTGATTGCTAACGCGTCTGCCCACTTTCCCGCGTCTGCAACCCCCGCGTCTCACTCTCAAATCCGCGTCTCCCTGTGCACCAATCTCTCTTCATGCACTCTCTCTCTTTCCATGGACTTCTCTCTCTAGCTCTCACGTTCTCTCTCCTCCCTGTCTTTCCTTTCTCTCTCTTGATTTCCTCCTCTCTCTATCACTTTTCTCTAACGCGTTGACGCGTTGATTCCCTGGATTCCAGATCGAGGATTTCACTATGTCTTCTAAAGACTTAGGCGAGTGTCCTCGCTCTCGCCTCCATTTGAGTTTCCCCGCTTTGTCGGGTCGACATGTATTTTATTCCATGTTTTCATGTATTATGTATTGGGCTGAGTCCCTGTAATTGTGTATGGCCGAGTACCAATGACTGGACCCTTCAACCTCCGGTTTCTCACTATCTCGAAAGAGACGTGATTGAGATCGTCAGGTTTCTCAGCTCCGCATGGTTATCATGATCAGCGTTCAACGCTTTACCACTAGATTCGTCTTGGCGAGATGCTGCCAGAATTCCTACTCGCACCTTAAGCCGAGTTGTCCCGGTAACCTTGCCAGACGCTCCAGTGTTAAATACTGTTTGCTGTCCGTACACTCCAGCTTGCTCAGCTCCGCTTGATTGTGCTCAGCTATTATTTTATCACATGCCATGTATTTACCTGATATGTTAACACTTGACATGCTTTACACATGCTGTAAAGGTCCCAGATTTTAATAATCTCAATTGACACGAATATCCATATTAATCAACAGATCATCGAATTAATCTCCAATATTCTTAAAATTTTGACAGCATCTCCTTTGTAAATATTGATATATCCCAAATGTACATTTCACATCACAATAATTTCGGCCAACACCAGCCTACTTATCTCAAATCCAAACATATAAGCCAAGGTCAACAATTGTCCACGCAGTCATAATAATATTTTGGCTCACAACGGCCCGTATCTTCTAAATAACAATTTCGGCTTGACATCGCCTACTTATAGAGAAACATAACAACATAACTCTAAAGTTTCTATCTCGGCATTCATAGGCTTTCAAAATTCATAACTTTTAACTTCACATGGGCATGATATAGATAATACACTTCATATTGCCACAACTCAATAAAAATATCTCAAATGTCAACTTGAAATGAAACTACTACAAGGTTCTCCACATATGTACATACAAGATTAATCATGTTTCCCATGACCCACATATATCTTCATCTAACTTGAATTATAAGTAAGTTATGAACTAAAGTATTTAGATTTGTGGTCACAAGAATTATTTATAAGAGTATGCATAATTTGATCACTACATGATTTATCACAAGTCCCTCTTTAAGTCACCTCCCACTTCATATTTTAACTTATATCATGAAACTTTCCTTCTTATCTCATTAACATGACCAAGATCAAATATTGATTCGATTGCACAGATTATTATGTAAGAATAGCAAGAGGTTCAACCCTCACAAGTGTGAAAAGCTTCAAGATCCTCCATCAATACTAAAGGTTAGGAGAAATCTATAACTTGATCTCCCCCAATCGTAACGACCCACGCATTTATGACACTAATACCATGCTATAGGTTAATCTTGTCTTCTATTAATAATACGTTAATCGATACTTGAACTTTTACTCTAATAATATTCAAATTTTCGGCTTAACCTTGCCTATTTAAAGGTAACCAATACCAACCCTATATTTCACAAGACATAATCATATACATATCACAAGAGAGTATGTTTCTTGATAAACATACGTTAATCACAAGAAAAGTTCTACTTTTAAATAAGAATTAGCAACTATACAATTTTCCAACTAGCAAGTTATTCCAAAATCATAAGAAAAGTCCTACTTTAAAATAAGAATTAACAACACCTAGCAAGTTCATCATGCCTTAGTCCGATGATTCTATGAAGCATTTTATTTCAATTTACGGAAGAACATAATCGCCCAAACATTAGTCCCACAACTCTCCATGAGAGCTTCATCACCATTAATCTAACATATAAGGTTAAGAATTCTAGGGTTAAGACTTACACCAAATCTGAAAATGTATAAACCCCATTTCTACATTACATATTTTGTCATGCAACCCCTTCACCCACCAATTTTATATAATGGGATTAACTCAATATATCTCAAGATCTAATTTTTATTACTACATACTTTAGGAAACCATAATTTTCAAGGGATAATAGCATGAATAGCTCAAAGGAAGGATTTTCATTCAACCAATAGATCAAACTTAGGGATTTTCAAAAGATGAAATTGAGAAAAGAAGAGGGGAAAACTCACTCACCACGAATTTCGACCTTCCGGTCGCCCTAGCCGGCTGCCGCCGCCGCCCTGGCCGGCTGCCGCCGCCGCCACGGCAGCCCTGGCCGCGGCCTGGCCGCCCATGGCCGCGCGCGCCTGGCCGCGCCCTGGCCACGCCCGCGCGAGAGAGAGAGAGAGAAGGGTTTGGGAAAACTGCGTGAGGGAGAGAGAGAGATTTTGGGGGAGAAAATAAGTTTATTTCTCTCCCTTTTTACATATAAACCCCTATTTACAAAAGTATTTGCTCTTGTATAACTCCTCTATAGCTTAACAATTAGCCACCTCATTCACCCATTTCCCAAGCACTCTCCCACTTTGCCACTTCACTCATCCTACACTTATTTTATTCATGATTTATAGATAAGTATTAGATATATCAACATTTGCATACATTCACTCATTTGTAAATATACATGAATGTATCCAATCATCCACATCCTTGAATCTATACATGTACTTCAAATTTCATTATTATTATTATTATTTTAAATTCATTTCACTTCCAAATTTCCTCTAAGTTTCCCAAAATTTAATTAAAATTCATTACACACACCATTAACATAATATTCAAGATTTATATTTTTAAATCGGCGTTTAAAAATTCGGGGTGTTACATTCTACCCCCCTTACAAAGTTTCGTCCTCGAAACTTGCTACCTGAAGTGAGTAAGCATAAAACTTTGCATTTCTCTTGCATATCACAAAATCTTTCTTTGATGCAATATCCTTCTCAATCATTCTTCTCAAGATTTATTATTTCTTGATCAATTCTATACCATGTCCTTACGATTCAGATTAATCTTGACTCACTTGATATTTTTATCATTCCCTACTCCGGTGTCCCATACCACTGACAGCTCATACTGAGGGCCCACACCCTAGCAGAGCACATCCGAATTATGGCATGTGGGTACCATAATCCGAACACAAGACAGTGATCAAATATCTCGTGGTTCGGGATTAATTATACACATAAGAACTCCTACCCCCTTTAGCCAATCATATCAAACAACATTTTCACATACATGCATAACACAGCCACGCATATCAATCATACAAATCCAATCCTCTTTCTATCATAACTATTCTAAATCTATCCTCATTCTATATCCTGCACTCTGATACCAACTGTAAATGTCCCAGATTTTAATAATCTCAAATGACACGAATATCCATATTAATCAACAGATCATCGAATTAATCTCCAATATTCTTAAAATTTTGACAGCATCTCCTTTGTAAATATTGATATATCCCAAATGTACATTTCACATCACAATAATTTCGGCCAACACCAGCCTACTTATCTCAAATCCAAACATATAAGCCAAGGTCAACAATTGTCCACGCAGTCATAATAATATTTTGGCTCACAACGGCCCGTATCTTCTAAATAACAATTTCGGTTTGACATCGCCTACTTATGGAGAAACATAACAACATAACTCTAAAGTTTCTATCTCGGCATTCATAGGCTTTTAAAATTCATAACTTTTAACTTCACATGGGCATGATATAGATAATACACTTCATATTGCCACAACTCAATAAAAATATCTCAAATGTCAACTTGAAATGAAACTACTACAAGGTTCTCTACATATGTATATACAAGATTAATCATGTTTCCCATGACCCACATATATCTTCATCTAACTTGAATTATAAGTAAGTTATGAACTAAAGTATTTAGATTTGTGGTCACAATAATTATTTATAAGAGTATGCATAATTTGATCACTACACGATTTATCACAAGTCCCTCTTTAAGTCACCTCCCACTTCATATTTTAACTTATATCATGAAACTTTCCTTCTTATCTCATTAACATGACCAAGATCAAATATTGATTCGATTGCACAGATTATTATGTAAGAATAGCAAGAGGTTCAACCCTCACAAGTGTGAAAAGCTTCAAGATCCTCCATCAATACTAAAGGTTAGGAGAAATCTATAACTTGATCTCCCCCAATCGTAACGACCCACGCATTTATGACACTAATACCATACTATAGGTTAATCTTGTCTTCTATTAATAATACGTTAATCGATACTTGAACTTTTACTCTAATGATATTCAAATTTTCGGCTTAACCTTGCCTATTTAAAGGTAACCAATACCAACCCTATATTTCACAAGACATAATCATATACATATCACAAGAGAGTATGTTTCTTGATAAACATACGTTAATCACAAGAAAAGTTCTACTTTAAAAATAAGAATTAGCAACTACACAATTTCCCAACTAGCAAGTTATTCCAAAATCAAAAGAAAAGTCCTACTTTAAAATAAGAATTAACAACACCTAGCAAGTTCATCATGCCTTAGTCCGATGATTCTATGAAGCATTTTATTTCAATTTACGGAAGAACATAATCGCCCAAACATTAGTCCCACAACTCTCCATGAGAGCTTTATCACCATTATCTTACATATAAGGTTAAGAATTCTAGGGTTAATACTTACACCAAATCTGAAAATGTATAAACCCCATTTCTACATTACATATTTTGTCATGCAACCCCTTCACCCACCAATTTTATATAATGGGATTAACTCGATATATCTCAAGATCTAATTTTTATTACTACATACTTTAGGAAACCATAAATTTTCAAGGAATAATAGCATGAATAGCTCAAAGGAAGGATTTTCATTCAACCAATAGATCAAACTTAGGGATTTTCAAAGATAAATTGAGAAAAGAAGAGGGGAAAAACCCACTCACCACGAATTTCGACCTTCCGGTCGCCCTAGCCGGCTGCCGCCGCCGCCCTGGCCGCGGCCTGGCCGCCCCTGGCCGCCGCGCGCCCTGGCCTTGCCCTGGCCACGCCCGCGAGAGAGAGAGAGGAGGGGTTTGGGGAAACTGCGTGAGGGAGAGAGAGAGATTTTGGGGGAGAAAATAAGTTTATTTCTCTCCCTTTTTACATATAACACCTATTTACAAAAGTATTTACTCTTGTATAACTCCTCTATAGCTTAACAATTAGCCACCTCATTCACCCATTTCCCAAGCACTCTCCCACTTTGCCACTTCACTCATCCTACACTTATTTTATTCATGATTTATATAAGTAATTAGATATATCAACATTTGCATACATTCACTCATTTGTAAATATACATAATGTATCCAATCATCCACATCCTTGAATCTATACATGTACTTCAAATTCATTATTATTATTATTATTTTAAATTCATTTCACTTCCAAATTTCCTCTAAGTTTCCCAAAATTTAATTAAAATTCATTACACACACCATTAACATAATAATTCAAGATTATATTTTTAAATCGGCGTTTAAAATTCGGGGTGTTACACATGCTACTATTTAATACCTGTTGCATTACTTGTCAACTAATGTGTTATCACCTGACACCATGACATGATACTACTTGGCAAGACCCCTTGTTATGATATGACTTGCCACCGGACTAATATCAATCTTTTAA